>JASANR010001552.1:0-147850 GCA_030849635.1 Wallacemonas sp. MBr04
TTTTTCCGGGTCCACCGTGTATTCACCCGAGGTGCTTTTGCAGTATGCGCACGATTGCGGGACGCTACTAGGCTCACCTGCAAAACGGAGACGGAGCTCCTCGTTGCTGGCGGCCATGATGCGGTTCTTGGCGCAGTACTGGCAGAGCCTCTCCTGACAGGTGCAGCCCGAGTACCTGTAGGCAGGGGTGAGCGCCACAGTGTTGCACCTTGCGCACAGCCACTCACGCGTGAGTGGAACGTCACGGTGAAAAAGACGAAGCATGATTCGTGGTGGTGGTGATGTCGTAGTGTACCACTGAAGCGAAACGAAATGTCAATGGGACACCGAACTCGCAACCAGGGACTGTGAAATGAGAGGAGATCGGAAGAAGAGTCGTGTATGGGAAGATGCATTCAAGAGAGCAATGTGGACTGATGCTGCAGGCAACTGTCAAGCGAGAGTCTGTACACAGTCATGAGAAGAGCGCGCTAAGCCGCTGCACTGCAAATGCTTTCTTCTCGTTTTATCCCCCTCGTCCCTGCCTCCTTGTAGCGGTTACAACAGTCAAAACAGCGCGACAAGGTCGTAGTGATGCCTGAGGACATGAGCGTTACGCGTTATGTGAGGCAAATTCGTCAAATAGGGAAAAATATCACGCACAGGTGGTACAAGTTGCTGGGCACATTGACACACGAGTGGCAAGATGTGGTAAAAAGAAGAGAAACGAAATGGGGGGAAAAGCGATGACGGAATGGGAAACAAAAAGAAGAGGAAGAAAAAGAAAAGCGATCACGCAGCACGAATTTCGCGGTTTGGGGCTGGTGGTTCCAGAGGGAAATGAAAATGTGTTTTGACAATCTCACGAAGTGGAGAGGAAAAGTGGAGGAGGGGTGGAAAGAAGTGAAAGCAAGTGGTAAACTATGACTCCACAGACAGCAAAACGAAAAAAAGGGGGGAAGAAGGAAACCGAATTGAGAGAGAGAAAAAAAGAACTGAAATGAAAAAAGTGACCTCGGTGACGCAGACATGATGGACACATGGGCGAGTCGAGTTGTTTTCGTGGTGCTTTGGATGAGTGTCTGTTAAGCACAAAAGAAAAAAACAAATCGTCTTCGGCTTGGCAGGACAATGCACAGAAGGGGGTAGGGACTCGCCGAGCAGCACGTGAGTGAGTGAGAGAAAGAGAAGGAAAAAACGAGGGAAAATCGAAAGCACTGGGAAAAAGAAAGGATGATAGTGAGTTTGACAGTTCTTTTTGTGTGAAGCCACGTTTGACATTGCTCAGTGAGCAGTGGATGTTAGCGCGACGCGTTGCAGAGCTGGTGTGTTGGCGATGTTCAGCTGTTGCAGTTTGGGGCACATGTCAAGGCCGTCAATGCGTGTCACGGCGCTGCTTGACGCGTCAATGGAGACGAGGGATGGCGCGCCGGCAAGGGGCGACAAATCTGTCAACCGCTTGCACGCTTTCGTCTGCACCACTGCCAGTGCTGGGCATTCGTTGAGCCGCGAGAGTTTCCGCACGACGCTGCCAGACACCTCGAGTACCTCGAGCGCAGGAGCACCAGCGAGATGGGAGAGGTCAATAGGGTGGTTGCACGAGCTCAAGAAGAGCTGTGACAAGGAGGGACAGTCAGACAGACCTGCAATGTTCGCCACGCTGCTGCCGACCGCGTCGAGACACCGAAGTGCTGGAGCACCGGCGAGCGGTGAAAGATCAGTCAGGTGGGCACACGAGCGGACATTCACTGTTGTCAGACTGGAGCAGTGGCAGAGGCCCAGCAGGACGCGGACGCCACTGTGCGCTGCGTTCAACGTTGTCAGTGAACGTGACCCGGCAAGACCGCCAAGGCTCACCAGCTGACTGCAGCCGCTGACATCCAGCACCGTCAAACGCTGGCATTGCCCAAGCCCCTTGACTGATCGGATGCGCGTGCGCGACAACGTGAGTGTTTGCAGTGCCGGGCAGCGCGCGAGCGTGGAAACGTCCACGAGCTCGCCGCAGTCAGCGAGAAGCAACGTGGTGAGTTGTGTGCACAGGACAAGGCCGGCGACATCAACCACACCACTCGCGCGTGCGTCGATAGACGTGAGGTCTGGCGCACCGCCGACGGGGGACAGAGAAAGCAGCTCCGTGCAGTGACTGACGTCGAGGAACGTAAGCTGGCGGCACTGGTCCAGATTTTCCAGTTGAGACACGGCGCTCTCTGACGCATTCAGCCTCTGAAGTGACCAACAACCTGCGAGTGGTGAGAGACTGGACAGGTTTTCACAGAGACTGACGTCGAGGTCAGCGAGGAGACGGCAGTTCTGCAGCGCGGAGAGGTCAAGCACACTGGTTCCCCTCAGACTCAGCTTGGTGAGGGAGCGCAGTGCACGGAGAGGCGAGAGATCCTCCAGATCGCGCCAGAATCGCACGTCCACTTCTTCCAACGATGGGCCTGTGCCAAGTGGCTTCACCGCCGCGGGTGCCACTCCGGCCGCCAAGAGTTTCTTCAGCTTGCTCGCGTGGCGCAGGTGACCAACGCTCTTTACGTTCTTGCACCGCGAAATGTCAACCTCCTCTAGTCTCTCGAGAGGGAGAAAGTCGATGGTCGCGATGTCTGTCCATGACAGGTTGACGCGTCGCATACGGTGGCAGTTTGTGAGCATGTGCGTGTTGGACGTGCCGCGGCGGACAGCACTGTGCTGTGGCCCCGCAGCATTCAACTCTTCAAGAGTTTTCAGCACCGGCTGCAGTGACGCGAAGTCGAGAGGCACGCAGTGGTGCTGGTGGTCGCATCCACTGTCGTTAGCAGGCTCCTCACTCACGTCCAGAACTGTGACACTCCATTCGTGTGTGTCCACAAGAGCGCCGGCATAGTGGTGTGCGACAAGCGTGAATGTCAGCCGGTCAACCGAAAACGGTTTGTAGTGGAACCACCATCTGCACGCGTCGAGATACCGCTGAGCTTCGGAAACATTCGGGCTGAGTTGCTCCACGATGATGCGTGAGATTTGTCCAATGTGGTTGGTGGCTTTTCGGAGTCGCACCGCTTGTGCCACAACGTGGCCTTGATCAGTTGGTGACTCCGTTTCTGCAAGCAACCGAACCCACGGCGTGGAAAACACCAAGGCATGCGAGCTCTTGCTTTGAAAAAGGAGGATGAGGCGGGTTGTCATGATGCTTTTTGCGACGAGAAGATTTTTTTTTTTTGAGGAAAGTTAGAACTGTGTTTTTTATTTGGATTTGCTTTGGGGCGGGGGTCGTGGGGTGGGGTGGGGTTTGGGGACGGGGGTGCGTGTTGGTGTTGCCGTGGGGGGGGGGGGTGCGCCAATCCCACGGTTGCCAAAGCACGCAGCACCCATCCCCCCCCCTCCCCCGTCACACACCCCACCACCATCCCAACTCACCACACCCCAACCACACCCCAACCCAGCACGCGGTAGATCACATTAGAAACGCCAACGGCACAAAAGCACTACGATGGGCAACTCCAAAAGTAAAGCCGAACCGGGGGCAAACATCCCCAGCTATGAGGAGACCGCGCCGGAGTCGACCAACATCGAGGACCTGGTTAAATCGGGACGGTACAAAGTGGCCTCGAAGGAAACGGTTGAAATGATGAAAGCCATCCAGTCAGGCCCACGTGACGAGAACAAAATGTACCCAGATTCTGAGGTCAAGGACATCCGGCAGTACATCATCGAGCAGGAAGGCCTTGAGATTGGTCAGTCAAGGAAGCGCGCTTTAGCGCAACAGTGGCGCTTTTTCCTGTCTTGTGAGCCGATGCAGCGCGGCCTGGATGCGGGCATTATTGTGGGCAGTTTCTCGGCCGCGTACGTGGCGTGGCGAAATCCACGGAACCGCATTCCTGCAAAGATTGGCTTTGCGTTCTTGGCTGGCTTCAGCGCGGGCATGATCACCGTGCCACTCATGGTCATCTTCTTGGAGACGTACAACACGCAACGCATCAAAAAATTAGAAAAGGACCTCTTTGAAAAGCAGCGCAGTGAGTTCAATGGCCGCTGACACCAGATGACGCAACTGTTACTCGCCTTGTGTCGTCATGTATTTCATGGAGCCAGAGGTCGTCGATGAAAACAGCACATACACAAAACAGCAACAAGACAAAAAATGGAAAGAAAAACCAACCAGAACAACAACAACACATGGGGCTCAGATAAGAATTCAGATCTTCAAAACAATGAGGAGGCCACTGTTTCTTGACTGTTTACAGTTGATTCAAAATGTCGTTTCTACCACACACACAAAAACGACATGAACCAGGCAGTGCCAACATTTCATCACACAGCGATACGAAAAAAAAAACACAATCAAGTACCACAAGACAAAAGCACGCAGGTGAAAACAGAACGGTGCAGGTTCATCAAGAATGTAATATTGTTATTTTGTGAAAGAGACGTCTAATGAACTGGGAGCGCTGTCCTTCGCGTCCAACGTTCTTTCACATACAGGCGAGTAAAAATCCGCTTTTGGTCTCCCGTGCATGAACGTGCTTTTCACGGAAAGTACCAGCTATGCTGTTACCATATCTCTCAACGCCACTCTCCAACACCTTGCCGTTCCAAACTGAAATCTGTCGTTCTTTCATTTTTCTTCTATCTCTCTGTTTCTCTTAAACACGCATCCGGGCCCGTTACTCTCTCTCTCAGGCACCGCCTAGTTATGGTAGAGCCTGTGCGCATGGAAATGCTCCCGCTGAGGGAGGGAGATGTTGAGCCAACCACTGACCCTTACATGTCGCACCTCTGGGGTCAAATCCGATTTCTACACGGCGAGGTTGAGCGACTGGAAGGTCAGCTTCGTGCATGTCGATCGAAGACCACCGCAGATTCGAAGCAGACGCTGAGAGGGTACGAACAGGCACTGGAAGAGAAAACATCCGAGATTCGGCGCCTAAAACAAGCCGCCGGAATCACAAGTGACGATGACCTCGTTTCCCGCTGTCACAAATTAGAGAAGCAGCTGGCCGCTGCAAACGCGGAGGTGAGCACGCTCGCGATGGAGAAAAGTGATCTCTTCGTTAAACTTCAGCGGACCGAGGCGGCCGTGAAAGGACGTCAATCAGAGCTGCAAGACAATCAACGTACTACCGAAGTGGCAAACGCGGCCACGACCGACCAGCTGTTAAAGCTGAATCAAACCATCCAGGCCATGGTACAAGAACGCGCACTTCTGCAAAAGCAGCTGCGGCACCTGCGTCAAAAACCGTCAACGTGTGAAGCGACGACAAGCACACTACCCCTGTCAGCGACCTCGCGGTTCACGCAAACTACCAAGGTAGAGGCGCACAACGAGGACAAGGCGTGTCAAGTCAACGAGGCCGCACACTTTTCTGACGCGAATCCGCACACTGCGTACACACTTGCACACGCACTGGAGCAGAAAACGCAGGAGGCGGATGGCCTACGAGGACAACTGGATGACCTTGGTGAAATTCAGTCCGACATGTTCGCGGAGCTCGAAGGCGTCAAGAAACAGCTCGCCTCTGAGGTGGACAAGAGCCAAATTCTGCGCGGCGAGAATGAGAGCCTCCTTGTGCAGCTGCGGTCGCTGCAGCGAAAAATCGGAGAGTACGCGTCTATCGAGCGTGACTTGACAATCAAAACACACCTCGTTGATGAAGAGAAGCAGCAACTTCGTGCAGAGGTCGCGATGCTACGCCGTGACCAAGTTCAGTGGGAGGATCAGCGGCGACAGTACGAGACCGACTTGTCTCACCTCGTCTCAAACAAAAACTTTGCGAATCAGCAGCTGAGTGTCCTCGCCAACGACACCGAAAAATTGCGCAGCGAACTTCAGAGCGCGGCACAACAACAGGCCCAGCTCACGTTTTCCCTCAAAGCGAAAGAGACGGAGCTGCAAGAGGTAATTGGGGCGTATCAAAGCGCGGTTGCAGAGAATGCGGCAACACTGGACAACCAACAACTGCTCGAGCGGGAGCTCGACAGCGTGCGGGCCTCTTTGGTGTCGAAAGAAGAAACCGTGATGTACCTGCAAGACCAAATTGCAGGGTTACACGAGCGCGAAAAGCAGCTGCTCTTGGATCTGCAGTCGTTTGAGTACGAAAATGACCAACTCCACCGACGGCTGCTTCAGTGCGAGGCTGCCGCTGCGCAGTCTGATGCAAAGGGCGGAGAGTCACAGCATCTTCTCCTGGCTAAAGAGCGCATCATTGAGGAGCTCCACCAAAGCCTTGCTGAGGTCACCAAGCAAGTGATTGTTCGTGAGAATGAGTGCATGCTTCTGCGGCGACGTTGCGATGTGCTCCAGGGAGACGCCGAACGTCTCGACACGGCGTTGGCTTCGGAAACTGCGCGCACACAAACACTCGAGGACTCAAACGCGCGGCTGCTCGCTCAAAGCATTCTCGCTGCCGCTGAGCAACACCCGACGCTGGCCCAGGAGCTGGATGAGGCGAAAACGCAACTCTCGGCGTGCTATTCAACGATCACGTCACTCACAGAAAAAACAGAAGACGATGTGGTGAGAAAGTCGCAACTGGAGAGCGACCTGACAGCCGCACAGCAAAAACTGCGCGACGTGATTGAGGCAAACAACCGTCTCCAGAAGATCCTGGTGGATCAGACGCGCACCCTCTCTAGCCTGTCAAACGAGTGACACACCCCACATACACATACACATACACACAGGAGCAACACCGCATGCTTTGTTCCACTCTCTTTTAAATGATTTTATCCGCTTCTCTTTGTAACATTAGACTCCCAGAGTTCGGAGAAGCTGTCATAGACATATGCTTGTTATTGGTGTTCTGTTTCTCCTTGTCATGACCTGCATTTTAGATGTCGCTCAAGCAAATCCACACATCATGACAATGAGACGGCGGTTGTAGGCGAAATGAAACGCCGCGCAGAGGCACGATCGATTGACACACACACACAACACACGCACTGAGCTCGTTGTGCCTACGCAAAGTCGTGCTCACACGTTTTACCAGTACATTCGCATCGTACAGTATTCGCCCGTGCTCCAAACGCAAGTGAAAGCCACTGCACGTCCACCGCTCTGCCTCCACTGGGCGCGTCTTACCCGCATCTCCCCTCCCTATTCACATGCTTGTTCTCTCTCTCTCTCTCTCTTTCTCTCGTTTCTGACTGCATGATATCACATGCTCACATGTGTGTCTTGTGCACAGGTATAACCCGCTCTTGTCTCTCTCCCTCTCTCGCTTTTTTCCTTTCCCTTTTCACTCTCTGACACTGCCGCTGTGAGTCACCATGAACGCGATGTACTCTATTGAGCAGGTGAATGTGCCACCTGAACTGGGCACTATCATGAAGCAGTACACAAAAGCCGTCATCAAGGACAAGCCGCAGGATCTGTACAAGTACAGTGCCAACTT
Organism: Wallacemonas sp. MBr04; assembly: GCA_030849635.1. Classification (NCBI taxonomy): domain Eukaryota; phylum Euglenozoa; class Kinetoplastea; order Trypanosomatida; family Trypanosomatidae; genus Wallacemonas; species Wallacemonas sp. MBr04. Next base: position 7,347 of record JASANR010001552.1, read on the forward strand.
TTTCGCCATCCTTGGCGGACACGCCCAGATCTTTGACGAGAACGGAGAGCTGACGGAAGCCGGCGAGAGCCTCCGCAGAAACACCACGACAGCAAACCCACCTCAAGGTGCCCAACCCTCACCAGGCGGTGCCATGGCTGAGCCGGAGGAGTACATGGAGGAGGAGGCGATCAACTCGCTTTTCGATCGCTATGCGTCGCTGGGAAATAGCCTGATGCCTCTCGAGGACCTGCCCGCATTGCTCGCCGATATTCGTGAACTGCTCGGGCTTGCGGAGTCAGAGCTTCCAACCGCTGACGAGGCAATCGACATGCTGCACTGCGACGGTGACGTCTTGGATCTCCTCGCACTGCGTCAGTTGCTGTTCGAAAGTGCACAATAAGGGCTATGATGACGAGGGCGACTGTCCCTTGCGAGGTCAAATCATGTCCTCTCGTGCCTCTCCATCTCACTTGCACACGCCGTGACCTTTTCAAATGTGCACTTGCGCACATTGCCTGATGTGTCAATATGTATATGTTCCGTAGTTTGTGTTGTTTGTTAGTCGCTGCAGACACCCCAGGGAAGCACTGTTGCAACAGCACAACGATTGTTCGCAACCCTGGATTCCTTCACTGATGTTTTTGCTCCTGCAGAAGAAAACCTCAAAATGAGCCCGGCAACTTTTCTGGGTGCCGAACGGCTTTTTGCTGTCCCCTCTTCCCCACTGCTTTCCGCAATGTGCAGGTGCAGTCGTGCACCTCAGAGAAGTTGCCCAGCATATCACCGATGGTGGGGCTCAGCAGAAGTTAAGTTTCCATGTCATCTGGGTCGTCACACACACTCACACACATACACACATACATACCTGCTTATATTGAGCACCTGTTGTACTGTAATTCTGTGCTCTCGTGATTGTCTTTGTTCTGCATCTTTTTAAGGGCTTCTTCACGACTACACTTTCCTCCTCCTTTCACGCCGTCTTTCTTCCTCCTGTTCTCTCTGTGGTGGTTGTCTTTTGATCACACCTTTTCACACACGCACACACACACACACAAAAAAAAAAGAGAAACAGAACTGGACATGGACAAGGGTAAGCAAACGAAGCCTAAGCCCAAGCCCAAGGCACCAGTTGTGACGTTAGCACAGGAGCTGCATGTCGACGCAGATTTGCGACGTTTGGCCGAGGCGTGCCAGCCTCTCGGCGAGCCGTTCCACCCGTTTATCAAACGCCTCAAGACGGAGCTCGCACGCGTAAAGGAAGGAGAGCAGGAGGGCATCCCCCAGGTCCCCCTGTTTGTGGCGAGCCCCATTCCGTACGCGTCGGCAAAGCTGTTCTTTTCAACTGTGCTTCCGCCGTACCAATACTTGCGCCACATCGCACTGCACCACTGTCATCTGCAGGACGACGGCGTTCTTTGTCTGGTCGAATTCATTCTGGCGTACAAGCCGTTTCCCGACCGCAACCCCTTCAAGATCGAGACGCTCGAGCTTCCAGGCAATGAACTCGGCTCTCGCGGTGCGGGTTACCTTGGCCGTTTGCTGGGCGAGAATACAACCATCACACGGCTGGTGGTAGACTTCAACCCACTTGGATGCGCTGGCGCCCGCCCGATGTGTGACGCTCTGCGATGGAATGGAAGTCTAGCGCACCTCTCTATGCAGTACTGTGATTTGGACGCCGAGGCGGCAGGGCTGTTGGGTTCACGGGTGTTGAAGGGGTCAAACATTCGGTACCTGTCGCTCCGCGGCAACAACCAGATTGGTGACGACGGTGTGAAGGAGCTTGGCAGGGCACTGTTGGCTGCGACGAAAATCGAAGAGCTCGATCTGGCAGACACGGGCTTTTGCGGCAGCGGCCCTGCCGTGGAGGTGCTGTGTGAGGGCCTCGAGAACAACAGCTCGTTGACCACACTCGATTTGGATTACAACACACTCCATGCCACCGCACCTGCCACGCTCTTGACGGCACTTCGCAAGAACACGACAGTCTCCAAGGTAGTCCTCGACGAGCGGACAGACCCTGAAGTATTCAAGGAAATTCTCACAGTCGTCTCCGCCAACAAGAAGAGCGGGAAAAAGTCAAAGCGGAGACAATCCAGCACCAAATGACACCAAATGCGTGCCACCGTGTGTCACTCCCTTGTTCTTTTCTTCTCTCACTCTCCATCAGCCATGTTGTCCGCCGCCACTCTTCGTGACTTTTTGTTTAGATGTAAATTGAATCGCCGTCTCCCCTCTTTTCACCCCCCTCCCTGTTTGCAGAACACCCCCACAATGCTAATAATCAATGGCGCAAAGAAAACCACACACGCGACACCACAACATCGTGAGTCTGTGAAGCATGAGCACGTCATCTTGACTCCTTCACACACTGCGGACTCGTCCTTTCTCTCTCCCACCACCACACAGACTCTTGTGAGGCATCTCGTCCAGCACTCTCTCTCTCTCTCTCTCTGTACATGGTCATTTCGGCGATGCTCATGTTTGCCTGTCTCTCTCTATCTGCGTGTCGGTCTGTTGTGCCAGTGTGAATCATCCATCCGCTTGCTCAAACAAAGCCCACTTCTCATCGGCGTTCCCCCCTCCTCCTCTTTCTCTCTCTCTCTGTCTCTCGGCCGATGCTAGTAGCTGTGCACAACTTGGATTCATTCCTCGTCAAGAAATGGTGCTGATTCTCTGCACGGAAAAGCCAGACGAGGCTCGCCAGGCCAACAAGAAAGAAAATCGCTATACCCTGTCCAGCTTCCAGAGCAATGTGGCGCTGCTGTACGATGCCTCCGCGGACGTTGTGCCTGGAGTTGACGTGGTTGAAGATGCGTTGACGCGAACGGACGTTCCCGAACATCCGACCTTCTTTGTGACTCCGTTTGAAGGCCTCATCCAGAGCACTGACGCGGAACGTGACGGCCCACTCGCGCTTCTTCTGTCCGACATCTCACACTGCGTGGCGCGCCGCGAGAACGTCACGCTGATCAACCGTGGCGTCAAAGGTGACCTCTACCTCGAGTCGCTCCTGCTGACCCTGCTGGAAGCCATTCGCTCCTCGGCCGAATACGCAATGCAAGTTGTGGCGGATGAGATCGCAAAGGAGAAGCAAATGCAGCGACTGCTACAGCTGGAAAACGAGAACGACGTGGAGGCCAAGGAGGCACTGCGAACGGCCATCGCCGAAAGCAACAAGCAGAAGGAAACCGCTAAGAGTCTGCCACTGTCAAAGCGACTAAAGAGCCAGCTGCGCGAGTTGCACCGCGACTACCCCTACGCACCAGGCAGCGCCGCCGCCACCACCACTACCACCTCAGCCGCCAGTACCCGCCGCTCCACCGCCAACCCCGCAGCCGAACGCTACACCGTTCTCTCATCACTCAACGGCGCCGATTTGAAGCCGCCGTGCAAGGAAGGCTCGGCACTGGTGCCGACGTCATTCACCGTCAGCCCCCCAACGCACCGGAAGAAGCATCAGTCCAACGCCTCCCCACGCGAGAAAAACTACCGCAGCCACTCCTTTCTGTACAACGATCGCCAGCAGCGCTCCACCCTGGCGGTTCTCGCCGAGCTGGAGGACAAGCCGATGAACGCGGAGGACATGGGCGGACTGAAAGGAAACGGCTGGGGTGAAGCGACACGCATGTTCGTCTTCGACGGCGACTCGTCGGTCATGGCGCTGCCAGGCGTGCCGCGGTTCGACGAGATGGTCCGCTCCTTCACGGTGGACTTCTGGATTCGCACAGATCTGCGCGCGGCGGACGGCAAACGGGTGCTCCTGCAAATCCTCGATGGCCAGCGCGGTGACCTTGGCCAGCTCTTCCAGCTGGGCCTCAACTGGTACGAGGACATGGAGGATGCCGTCCGCGTGTTTTGCCGAGACTCGGCGAACCGCGTCATTGAGGCACTCATCCCTCTCGCCAAAACCGGACTCAACTCGGGCACAGAATTCCATCACTTCATGCTCGTTGTGCACAGTCTCGATGAGGGCGAAATGGAATGCCTCATTGACGGTCGCAGCGTCGACATGCAGATCATCCAGCAGGAGCACCCCATCGCGTTCAACGTGTGGCCCCACCGCCTCTTCATCGGCAGCTGCCTCAACGAAGACAACACGCCCAGCATGGTATTCCGTGGCACCATTATGCAGCTGCGCTTCTGGTCGCACGGTGCTGACGACGAGCGGAAGCCGGTCATTCTGTGGCCGCTGCTGGTGGAGGATGGCAAGCTTGCCGAGATGACGCGCACGATCCCGGTGGACCACCACGAAACACTGCAGTGCTTGCAGCGTGTGGAGGAGCCTGCGCCACCGTGCTCACCGTTTTTCGACGGCAACCTCGTCGCCAACCTTGGCACGCTACCCTCGTGGGGTGAGCTGATGCACAACTGGCGCGTTGAGATCCGCTTCCGCACGGATGTCACGAACCGGACCATGGTTCTCCTCGGCGGCACCGACCAGAAGTACAAGATGCAGGAAATCGGCATCGCGCTCAACGCTGAGCCCGTCCTCACGAAGGAGCGCTACCGCTTCCACGAGCTGAGCACCACTCTCTACGTCGTGGACGCATTCGGAGCGTGCTGCTCCATGCTGTTGCGAGGCTCCGACCGACAGACGCTCGTGGACGGCGCGTGGCACACCCTCGTCTGGCGCTGCGTGGATAGCGAGGCAAACAAATTCACAGTCAAGGTGGACGGCGTCGTGCAGGACATCTTGTTTGTGTGCCGCGAGGGCCCGCGACGCTTCGCCGCCGTCGACGACTGGATTTGTCTGGGCGGCCACAACGTGCGCAACTGGAAAGTCAAGCAGACCTACACGGGGCAGATTGGCCGCTTCTTCCTCTCCCTCAGAGGCCACCCATACGTGACGCTGCACATGAATGAAGGCCCTGGTGCGTACGTTCTGCAGGACCGCTCTGGGCACGGGAACCACGGCCTGCTCATTCACCCCGCGACTGGCGTAGTGCGCAAGAACGACACCACCTGGGCCCCATCCCCGCCAGACAAGGCCGCCGAGGAGCAGGGCGGTGGCACCCGCGCTGAGGAGGTCATCATCTTCAAGAGCAACAACGTTTCCATCGCCGGGGTGGTGTTCACCTGTGACTTTGACGACAAAGGTGTCGTGCATGAGGTGATGTACGACGTCTACCGCCAGGTCAACTGTGACCCTGAGACGGTTGAGCAGCACGTCGCCGACGCGCGTCCACAGTGGAAGACCTGGCGCTGCATCCCGAGCGCGTGCTTCAAGCCACTCGACACCGTCGTGCAACTGGAGGAGGCCGTCAACGTGGTTCTGTCATCGGCGCTGCCTCGCGGGCATCTGATGGTGGTCGTGCGCATTGGCGAGTGTCATGTGACGCTGCTGCACGTGCGCGACCCAGAACTGCCCGCGGATGCCACCTACAACTGCCAGATGATGAAGTGGCGCTACCCGTACGCCGTCGCGGGCTCCGCGGGGCGCAGGGAGCTGCTTCTGAATCGAATGATCGAGGGGATGGAGGGGGTGCTGGTCAGCGACACCTTCACGCCTTTCACGACGGCGCGCCTGGGCCCCTTGAACAGCGGGGACAGCACCGTGGTGTCCGAGGACATCATTCGCCGTCTCCAGAACAGCGGTCGCCCATGGTTTCTCGCCGCGACGCTGCACCACCAACTGCTCAACTCGCAGTACGGGTCGAGTCTGCACATTCTTCAGCACATTTACCCATCCATGTCGTACGACGAGGCTGCCGCGGTGACGGTGGTCAACAAGCGCCTCCACGATGGCACCAAAGCCAAGGCGACATTGGTGATCCAGCGCAACTGGCGCGGCAAGCTCGCCAGAGACGACGCGGTGCGCCGCGAGAACGTACGGAAGCTGCGTGACCGCCGCGTCGAAGAAATCCGCACATTCCGCATGAACCCCGTCGTGCAGGCCAAGCAGAAGCTTTACGCGCTCCTCATTCTTTTGCATCAGCCCGCGTGCAAGCTGGTGGAGCCCATTCGCGCCAACACCCGCGACCTGGAGGAGTCTCTGCGGAAGCAGGGCTACGAGGTTGATCGTCTGGAGAACGCCGACGCCCACACCGTCATGAAGGCTGTCTCCAAGCTCGACGCTGACAAGTCCACCTTCATCTACATCAGCGGCTATGGCGGTCAGCTGCATCTTCGACAGCCGCCCTTGTTCTCGCTTCAGGCGCTACACCTTCATCTGAGCGAGGGCGCCGCACGCGCCGGCATTGAGGCCGAGTACGGGCAGCTGTACCGCCAACTGCGGACGACCATGGTCGACGAGCGGGCCACGATCAAGCCGAAGAAGAAGAAGAAGGCAAAAAACGGCGCGTCGGCCGCCCCGGCGCGCTCGAAACGCCAGACACCAGAAGAGGAGGAGGCTGCGGCACGCCAGGTGGAGATGGCGATGCGCTCCGCCCAGCTCGAGGTGGAGCAGGAGGAGACGTACCATCGTGATGAGATCCTCAAGGAGTACGAAAACGACGCACGTGCGATGATGCGCGAGATTCGCCACACCGTCGTCGCGACCCGCGAGTACGAGGCGAAGTATCTGACCACAGCCGACGAAAGCGGTGGCCCACGCAACTTTCTGTACCCGTGCGAAAGTGTGTTTGCCGAACCGTACGCGACGACCGTCCTGGACGTCGAGGACGTCATTCGCGCAGCTCTCCACCGCCAGGCCCCACCAGTTGGCTTGCAGAGCATTGTCGCCATTGATTTAGAGCCTGTGACCGCCTACTCGCGTGGCGTGGCGTGCCTCGCGAGCAGCACTGGCAACACACTTGTGGTGCCGTACCAGCCGCAGCAGCGCCGCATCTTGTCGTGGCACCTGCTCAAGGCGTTCGACGGCTATGCTCCGGTGGTGCCGGCTAGCAGCAAGTACGCGGTACTCACTGGTGGCATCGAGACAGAGCCGAATCAGCGCGACTGGAAATCGTTCGCCTCTTACATTTTGTCCAAGATGCAGCCTGTGTGCACCCCCGAGCTGTTCGCGAGTCTGCGAGCCGAGCTGGACCGTGAGCTCCCTTTCAGCACAGAGCTTGTTCCCATTCGCGACATTGTGCTCACCAACGAGGTGCAGGATCGTCTTCGTCGGGACATGGAGGCACAGAAGGTCACCGTCGAGACCGTCTTTGGCGTTGGCAGCATGAAGGTGCAGAGCGACATGTTTGCCCTCTTCAAGGGCATCCTCGAGAACTTGCCACTTTCAGAGATCACCTTCCGCAATGCGATCCACGTCATCTTTAGCAAACAGAACAGTGGCATTGACGCAATGGAGACGGCGAGCTTACTGAAGGAGATCGAGAAACTGCGGCCAAATGGTTGCGCCATAGCCATCACGCTCGAGCTGACGACGCAAGGCGCTCGTGTCCGCTTCGATCTGGTCGACCCCAACGACCGACTCCTCCTCACCCAGTGGCTCAACAGTATCGTGGTACGCAGCATCACGTGGCAGATTCCGAAGCGCCCCATTGAAGGGTACGGCTTGCTGGAGGTCGATTACATAGAATACCTGTACTCTGTCAAGACATCGTGCAATCAGAGGCGGTTTCGCGAGCTCCGAAAGCAATTCTACACAGCGCCGATCGTGCAACCGTTTGTGCGTTTCCTCCGCTGCGACACCGTGTCGAACAATTAAGCAAAGAATGGTTGCCGGCTTGAGTGACGGACTGGCCCTTGCAAGTAGCGCAAGACAAACCAGCTCGGTTGCAAGACACTTCATGTAACATTTTTTTTTCTACTCACTGTGTGTGTGTGTGTGCCGGACTCACTCGCGCGCTTTTTGTTTCTGTTTGTTTACTTGAGATGTTTTCGTCCCGGTTTCTCGCGATGTATTCTAGTCAAGAACAACACTACTCCTTGGCAGTTTACGGGGCCCACACTTCTGTGGGAGAGGATGTGCAATGCACTCTCGTCCAAAGCCCCGCTCCGTTTCTCTCACCACCTGCTGAGAGTCAACTGTACGTGTCTCTGTTTGTTAGACTTTGATTGCCCCGGTTTACCTTCCTCTCTTGTGACCGCACTTTGCATCAGTCTCTCTTTCTCTCTGTGCATTCGGGCTTCATTTTTCTCTTGCACGGTTGTGGCTCCTCGCTCTACCCGTGGATGACGTCCCTCCTCTCCGCTTCTCAAGTCAACATCCCAGCCAACCACTTTCTACCAACATCTCACCTCCTCCTTCTCTCAGCTTCGTTTTACACTTGTCAGCATCTCACTTTTTGTTGGGCCGACTTGTTTGTGTTCTTGATAGTGCGTCAACAAACGCAACAGCTCCTGGTTAGGTTGCAAACTGATTCTCGACGACTGACGAAACTCTCTCTCTTTCTTACCCTGTCCCAATGAAGCTCGTTCGCCGTGCTCGCAAGAGCATCAAAGAGCGCCGGATGAAGGAGTGTCTGAATGACCTGACTTCGAATCTTGCCAAGGTCGAGGCCAAGGTCTTCAAAACGCAAAAGCAGTCACGTGACGCGCGGCGGAAGTCTCTCGGCTTGCCCGACCCGATCCCGCACGAGATTATGCAGGGCAAGATGAACCCCGAGCTCTACGACATTGAATGCCGGCTGCAGCGTGAAGCTGGACTGCCAAAGCCGTTGCCGTATCCCGGGTACTATGAGGACCGCCGGCGTGGCGCGCACAATGTCCAGCGCATTGGTTTCGTCGACTTCCACACCTTGATGTTGGCTGTGAAGCGACGAAACCGCACGAAAAAGTGAGCAATACGTTGGCCTCTGACGCGGCAACGTTCACGTGTCGCTTCGCACGCTTGCAACCCTCTCCCACCTCACCCCAATGCGCGGAACTGTGGGGAACCCAATTTTTCGCTTAATACTCTGCAGTTGGTACTGCACGCACTGAACCAACATCTAAATACGAAACGAAACTCCATTGACGAAAGTAAAAAAAAAAACACACATGTCTCTCAAACGAACAACTGTGAGCTATTTCTGTCGTTGTGACCCGCCTCCTCCTCGATGTGAAAGCGAGCATAGATCACACGACTGCCATTTGACGGCGACGAAGCCGCGCACTGTACGCCCCCCCCCCACCTCTCTAACCCTTGTTCAACAGAGGCTGATTTCCCTCGCTCGTGCGTCGCGCCGTTGTCGGACTGCATCACTGTGCTTCCTGTACTTACGCAGCGGTTGTGATCTTTTCAATTGGTTATGCTTTCCTCGTTTCACTCAACCGTCTGCCGTCCCACCTGTTTCTTCTCCATTGCACACGCATCATGGCCTCATGCTCAGTTACACCCAATACTTTCTGTCATAAACCAAATCAAAGCAAGTCAAAACTCAAAAAACCAGGATGCCGGCAAAGACGTTCCGTCTCACGGAGGTTGCGCTTCATACCAAGGAGAATGACCTGTGGTTCATCGTTGACCGCAAGGTGTACGATGTGTCCAAGTTCGCCGCTGAACACCCCGGTGGCCCAGGGCCCCTCCTCAGTGTTGCTGGCGATGATGGAAGCAACGGCTTCAAATCCAACGGCCACTCTGATTCCGCGAAGGAAGACCTCCAGAAGTACTACATTGGCGACGTGCACCCGGATGACCTGTGCAAGCTCAAGGCACCGATCCAAGGGACCCAGGGCAGCCCTATTGCCATCGCCTTCGTGATGTTCCTCATTGCGCTCACCGTGTACTGCCTGATTCGCTCTCTTTAGCTACCCAGCACAGGGGCGCAGAGAGAGCCATCAACGTGCACCAAACAAATTACGCGGCGCTCACATGTGTGCTGTCAGTCAGATCGTGTGTTGCGTCCCCACAAAAGTTTACTCCTCATTAGCTTTTTCTTTCTTTCAGTTCTGTTTCTCCTCTCTTCGCCACTTGCGCCACGTGAGCACAAACACCAATAGATTGGTGGTGAAACACAGAAAGAGGCAACTTATGCAAACACAACAACAAGAGCAACAACAGCACCAACAAACAGGGAAGCAAGCGCAATACAACATGCACATCGTGATCTGCTCAGATCTCACCGTCTACCGCCCACCCTGCTCCCTCCCACCAATCAATATATTACGTGGGGGAGCAGACGCGTCAAGAGATTGGCTGGCGGCTATTCCTTACCATGTCCTCTCTACCACGCACCTTTGGGACGTTTGCGCTCCCCATGAGTGGAGACTGGATCTCCACACAGGATCCGTTTTAGCTTCCAACGGCATGCACCCGTCCTCTATCTGTTTTTTTTCCTGCCCACCTCCTCTGCCAACGCCCTCCTCTTTCCGCCTCCCCAACAACCACGTCACGCGCATGATGTTTTTTTTGTCTTTGTTTGCCTGCCTACTTTGCCTCCGAAGTGATTTCCCCCACAATACCTATCATCATTTCAGCTCATTATTCTAGGTCCCTCTTGCCCCGGTCATCTTCCCAGCCGTACGCGTGCCTTCTCTCTGCCTTGCTTTTTTTTGTCACGACAAACCACAAGGCCGCACTCAACGATGCCCCCGAAGCAGTTCCGTTTTGAGGAGATTGGTCAGCATGCGTCTGAGAACGACATGTGGATCGTCATCCACGGCAAGGTCTACGATGTGACCAAGTTTGCCGATGAGCACCCCGGTGGTGTGGACACGCTCCTCGCGGTCGCAGCCAAGGACGGCACGGTTGACTTCGATGCAATTGGCCACTCTGATTCCGCCAAGGAGGACCTCAAGAAGTACTACATCGGAGAGATCCACCCTGAGGACAAGGACAAGCTTCAGACCGGTTCACAGGTGGCCGGCTCCAGCTATGGCGGCCTTGCGATTGTGTTTGTTATTGTGGCGATCATTGCCTTCTTCATCCTGCGTCCGTAGTGCCGCCACCCCGTGCCCGTCTTCACGGGCTCATCAAAAGTAACGCAAACAATCACGCGAGGGGCAGACAGTAGCAGATTCAACTGCCTCAAGCTGACCGGTGGCTCTCCCGTCCACACCACTGCGGAGTAGAACGCCACGCAGCTGGCACAAACTCTGATCTGTTGCCACAACGAAGAGAGAACGTTTGGGAAAGATGTGGCAACTCCCGAGGTTCACGACCGTTGTCAAATGCAACCAGAAAAACAACGTTTTTTCGTTGTGTGTAAATGTTAAACAAACAAACAAAAAGGTTGAAAAACCAAGAAAAGCAAGCAAACTCACACGTCAGAAACCCGGTAAACCTCGAAATGAAGTCCAACCACCACGACACGCTCACATACTCCCACCATTTTAATCACCCACTCATTCAGCAATAGAGGAGCGAGGACGACCTTGGAAAAGAAAAAAAAAGTGTCCGTGCGCGCGTTTTACATGCCTTTGTTTTTCTTCTTCTCCCTCTTGTACACCCTCCGTCTGACGACTGCAGAAACAGCGCACATTGTTACACCAGTGATCACGCACTTCATCACGCACGACTCTGTGAATCAGCTTGCTCACAGCACGCACACTCCACACACATACCCTGCGGTCGCTCAAATGCGCGCTACACAATGCATTGCAGTTGGCCACAGTTTTCCAGCTTCACACGGCCGTACTCAACATTTGAGTTGAGAGCGCTTGCTCTTACTGTTTGTACTACTGCTGCCGCTCTTTTTTTTTGTCCTTGCCGTGCCTCTGCGAAACGCCGTCATCGCCCTTAACGATGAACTTCCCCTCTCACTTCCCCTCCTTCTCTCTCTTCCTTTTTTTTACTCGGCCACACTGTGGCAACTCGAACACATCGACTCCATCGATATTACTGTCTTTTCCTCTTCCAGTTTTATGCGTTCACATCACCATCATTCGCCAATCATTTATCTCTGCTCCTTTTTTTTTCCTCCTCCCGAGCCGTCACTGACTGCAAGACCGCGCATATCGCCGTGCTAGCAACGTGACAGCCTCCTTTACTCACTGCGTTTTGTTCTCTTTTCGCACGTCATCAGTAAGCGAGCCGACGACCGCCACAGAGCAACAGCCATGTCGTCTCAGACCGGCGAGGTGGACAGGAAAAAGGCTAGAAAAGACATCTTTTCCATCGCTCAGGCTGCTGCAACCACGCAGCGGACTCAAGAGGAGGTGGTATCTGCCTACAAGGATGCGATTCGCACCCACCCGTTCTACGACAACGTCCACTCGTACGCCGACCTCTACTCGGACGGCGTGTTTTGCGACGGGGAAGGCAACCCGGTGGCCGTACTGATTCGTGGAGGGCTGCCAGCCGACATCGCCAAACGTGCAGCGGACGTGCTGCGGCCAGCGGCTGTCAAGACCTCGCTGCGAACGACCATCTACGGCGGTGAGTCACCCAACAGCGGCATCGCCGGCTACTTTGACTACAGAGGCTCGCCTGTGGAGTTCAAGCATCGCAAAACGTCCTTCACGTACGAGCACGCCGACGACTGGCACAACGTCTTTCCGATGGTCGACTACGTCAGTCAGCTGTACAAGCACGTCATGCCAAAGGAGTGGGCGAAGCAGAACGCCGCGATTCCCGATGTCGTCCGCATCCACGGCTCGCCGTTTTCCACTCTCACCATCAACTCGCGCTTTCGCACCGCCTCGCACACCGACGCAGGCGACTTCGACGACGGCTACGGCTGTCTCTCCGTCCTCGAGGGTGACTTCAAAGGGATTGCACTGACACTCGACCATTTCAAGGTCAACTTTTCCCTCTATCCTGGTGATGTTCTCATTTTCAATACCCACCATTTCCACTCCAACACGGAGCTGGAGATTCAGAACGCCACCGACCCATGGGGACGACTGACGTGTGTCTTCTACTACCGCGCCGCGCTGGGAGAGGCCAACGCGTACGCCGAGTATCAACGGCGCCTGCAGGCCGCGCTCCAGGCTGGCCTGCGTCCTCCCCTCAGCCTGCGTGATGTGACACCAAAAGACAACGGCATCAACCTGAACCGCCCTGACCCTGTGCACCCGGTGCCGATCACGCCATTCCTGCCCTTGGTCGCGCTTGCCGCGTTCACGGCGTGTCGCAGCCAGGCACAGGCCATGCACGAGTGGCTCATGCCGGCGGAGACGGCGGCCATCCGCAGCGGTGCGCTCTTCGGTGAGCCGCTTGAAACGTCGGACGGCATCCCGCTGCGGTGCGAGGAGGACGTTGAGATTCCGTTGGTGAGTGCGTGGGCACTCAAGGCGCCAGCGATGGGAGGCTTTGTCGAGCAGGACGACGTCATCGCCGCGGCCGCGGACAAGGAAAAGTACTTTGAACCGGACTATCTGGAGTCCTTTGTCGGGCCCGACTTGTTCGAGATGTGGACCACCGCGCGCGACCAGTGGCTCGGACTTGTCAAGGCGGATTGGGAGCCGATGAAGAAGCGCAATCCAGAGCGAACCGACTTTACCTGGAACAACCGCTCACAGATGAACGCGTCGTTTTTCGAGCTGTGCGATGTGGCAAAGGGTCTGCTCAGTGCCTTGGTTGACCGCGAAACACCATCTGCACAGGAGGAGGGTGCATTTTGGCTCCTCTTTGCGGCGCACCTGAACAAGCTGTGCGCGACGGACCTGAACATGCCAACCGAGGCCATGTCTATGCGCAAGCTCAACGTGAAGCTGAAGGACTACACCTTTGGAGGCACGCGCTACTTCAAGGATATGCCCGAAGATGAGCAGCGCCGCCGGCTCGAACGGAAGCGCAGGATCGAAGAGGCCCGCCTGCGTGGCCGTCAGGCTGCGCAGAAGGCCTCGGACTGGCTCTTGAACGACACCTTCGACTACCAGAGTGAGGACTGCGAGGTGAACTATGCGGCGTGCGGCTGGGCGCGTCCCGAAGCGCACGCCGCGCACCTCACACAAGCTGTCACGCCACTGTTGCGCACACCTGCCGCGTACACGGAGACGGTGCGCGTGCTGGTTATCCTGCCACCCTTTCCGTCCGCTACGAAGGCGTCGACCCAAGCCGAATCGCCTGCGCCAACCGAGCTGCTCTCGCTGAACCCTGTTGAGGCTGGACGCCTGCTGTCCAATCTCGCGGCTGTGCGTGTCATGATGGGCGACCCTGTGAACGCCACGTTGCCCCCATCACACCACGAGAGTGGCAGGCTGCACGTTGATTACGTCTACGCCAACGCGGAGCCCGTCGGCGACGCGCCGTACGACTTTGTTGTCCTTCAGCACGTGCTGGCGACCATGAAGAGCACGGAAGAGGTGGACGCGTACATGCGCCGCGTGCGCACGCTGGCACGTGGTGGCGTCATCGTTGCGGAGACAGACCAACAGTGCCGGCAGTACTACTGTCTGCGGGCGGACGTGCGTGACCAGTACGACAAGGTGGCGACCCAGTGTTTTCAACACTTGCACCAAAAACGGTACGGTTGCGCCAACGTGACAGTGCGGACAAAGCAGGAACTGCTGGAAGTGCTGAGCCCGCACGGCTGCCACGGACGCTTCAAGCTGCGTGGATCGCCATTGAACACGATGCTCCTCTACGTGTCTGGCCTCTGTGTGTAGGCGACCCACGGCCAGCGCCTGCGTGCGCGCGCTCATGCGTCGGCAGTGTGGGCCACACCGCTTGGCATCACTGCGCTCACCGTCGTGTCGTGCGATCCCCTGTGAGGAGCGCCATCAAAAACAACAAAAATGTGAGACAACAGAAAAAGCAACTGAAGCAACTCCAACGACAACAACGACGTCCAATTTTCGGCCACTGCATAGATTTGCACTGATTCTCCATGATGAGTTTCAGAACCTTCACACACACACACACACACACACACACACACACACACACAATCATCGTTTCTAAACAACTTCCTCCTGATTTTTTCTGTTTTCTTCGTGGCGTCACTGTACGTCGAGACACTCTTGTGTGGACTGGTTTCTCAAAAAAAAAAAAACATGTATTTATCATGGTACCGTCAACTCGTGTTTCATCTCATGCGAGTGTTGGGTGTGGGGAAGGGAGGTGGGAGAGGTGATTCTCGATGCCCAGCTGCTGTCGATGAGCGATCTTGACCCACTTGAACACTTCCTCTGCAGTGCCGTCTCCTCACTATCCCAGTGGGTGTCCCATGGTGGCGCCAGTGCCACACTCAAAAATAGATCTCCAATGTGTGATCGCTCTCACTCTCACTCTCACGCTTACTACTACACCTCCCCCAACTTTCACGCATTACTCTTGCACGATAACTTTGTGTTCGTCGAACACACACACACACAACCACGTACATTCTCATACGCAGCTCACTCACATCACAATCAGACAACACTCAGTCCGCTTCGCTTAACCACTCCAACCATGCAACGCCTTTCGTACGCGCTGATGCAGGCTCTCGTTCAGAGCAAGCAGGCTGGCGGGGAAGCAAAGACCGTCATCGTGGACGTGCGCGGCAAGGATGAGGTGGCCTCAACGGGGATGATCCCGACCGCCGTGAACATTCCGCTCGACCAGCTCTCGAGTGCGTTGGCGCTGACCAGCGACGACTTTCAGAAGACCTACAGCGTCAGCAAGCCAGCCAAGACGGACCGCGTGGTCACGTACTGCCTGAAGGGCATGCGCGCCGAGAAGGGTGCGGGCATCTTTGTGGCGGATGGCTACAAGCACGTGGATGTGTATCCTGGCAGCTGGAGCGAGTGGGCGGAGAAAAACAAGCTGTAGAGACAAGCCGTTTCCCAGTACTCTCGCTGAGCTATTCTTGCCTGTGCGTTAACTATACCCAAACACACACGTACACACCACCACTGCAGCAACGCGAACAACCGTATACCAGTACTGCTCACTATTTATTTACCTATTCTTCCTTGGTTCCCCGAATCTACATATACATATATGCGTGCACACAACCGTTGCCCTGACAGCAGTGACGGTACAACTGACCCTTGCAGTTCGAATTCTGGCATTCCTCACAACACACGTGCGACTCGCGTCACAACTGTCTGTCTGGTCTCCTCCGTTGGGTTGCTGGGGTGGACTGCTCTGCGCAGTAGTTCCCCCTTGCCTCCCTCACTCGTCAAAATACCTCAACGGCTCAGCTTCTCTCACCGTTCTTCTCCCCACACACACTCTCTCTCCTCTCACGGCGTGAGACAAACTTCTGTTTGTCGTGGAAAGGTCATGATTGATTGCACCACGTGGCGAACGACGATTCCAGTTCTTCATCTGAACGCTTATCTCGCAAATTGAGCATTCTTGTGAGCAATGTTCCGTGCGGCGCGTGCCTGTCTCAGTTACATCTCCATTGACCAGGTTGCGCAGGTGGTCAAGGCGAAACTGGCCGGGTCCAATGCTGTCAAGGACATGCTTCTAGTCGACGTCCGGTCGACGGAGGAAGTCGCGAAATCGGGTATGATCCCTACGGCGGTGTGCATACCTCTTCCTATTCTGCGCGAAACACTCTCTTGGAAGGACAGCGACGTGACGAGCGAGGAGTTTGAGTCTTGTTTCGGTGTACCCCGCCCGCAACCGCAGACGGCCCAGCTCGTCTTCTACTGCGCTCACGGCGTCCGGTCTGCCGTGGCGGTTGACATTGCGGAGGAGATTGGCTTTCACAATTCACGCAACTTCTCGGGAAGCTGGGCACAGTGGGCCTACACGTACGACCCCAACAAGAATGAGCCAGAGCGTCCACACACTGAAGACGAAAGCGTGCACCGATGACGACGACGGTGATGATATGGCCTCTCCACGTTGACGCACATACACATACATACTATTCACACTAACATCCAACTACAAAAATAGTAATACGCTTGCCGACGCACAGGCATACTTCTACCTCTATATATGATATCGATTGCACCACACACACAAAAAAAAATAGACAGCGGCGACGACAGTACTGTGAGCGCGATCTCTTCTTACTGTACCTTCGTACCGCCACTACCCCATGCGTGCAGTTGCACGTGCTATTTTCCCTCACCTCCCCTTCTACGTGCCTCACCCTCTTTCGAGTTTTACGGGACCTTCACCCCAGCACAGCACCCTGCACACTCCTCGCTGTTGATCAGTATCTCCATTTATTTTTCGTTGTTCGATTCTTCTCTCGTTCTCTTCTTCGCTTCTCTTTTCGCATCCTTCCGCCCACCTAGTGCAGTGGTTGATTTGATAGTGTCAGCACAAATGTTAATCAGCCAGTTCGACCACCCCTTCTCTGCGTACGAGATGGAGGCTCTCCTTCGTGCACGGCGAAAGGGCGAGGCTGCGGATGTCTACATCATCGACGTTCGAGACTACGACGAGCGCACAGATGGCCGTGTCATTCCCTTCTCCATCCACATCCCTGCGCACGCCATTACGGACGTTGTCGAGCTCAGCGGCGGCGCTTTCAAGAAGAAGTACGGCGTGAGCCGCCCTGGCAAGAAGTCACGCATGCTTCTCTTTTGTCGCAACGGTCGCCGCTCCAAGGAGGCTGCGGGGTACCTTGCGAACTTCCACTACTCGCAGGTCACCGTTCTCGGCCAAGGTTACGAAGAGTGGGAAAAGCTGTCCCAAGCCGGCGAGTACGCCGATGACCTGTGAGAAAGGCAAACCCATTTGGATGGAATCGTGCGCTTGAGTGTGCTGTGAGTGCTTTTGCGCGTGTTGTTCTGAAACGTGCCACTCTTTCCCGTCTTCTCCTCACGTGACCACCCCAGCTGTCCATCTCTCGCTCAGCCTCCGCGAAGCAATGCCCGACGTTCCACTTTATTTGTTTCTTTCTCTGTTTTCTTTTGTTTTGTTTTGTTCCACGTCACCTCTGGGCTTTGCCACGATGTTCACACCTCATTCATACAGTCCGACATGCGCAAAAGAAAAGAAATGACATTGATCGCCACCCAACCGTATGCGTGATGGTTGCCTTGAGTGCGAAACCGGTCTTCCCGTTGACTATCACAGCGACCCAGACATGCATGCGCCGCCGTGGCAAGCAGCCGTCCGAAATAGTGAAAATGGAGTGGCCGTTTGACTGCTCCGCGTGTCATTCCGTACCACTCGCCGGCCGCACCGCACAGGTTGCACATCTTCTGTCGTGTCCAGTGACCTACTTCTCTCCCCCTCCTGACTCTCCTCTTTACCTATACGGCAAAGCGTGTCTGTGCCCAACCTCTTTTGAACACCGTTTTCTTGTTTTCTTGTTTGTTTGGTGTGTTTTTTTTTTCGTTTGCAGCTCTCTGATCTATGCAATGAGAAGACTGCTTCATCTCGCTAGCTCTGCTTTGACAGTTTCGCGAACGGCACCTTCACGTGCCGCACGGCGCCTCTGCGCGACGGTGCCGAGCGAAGATGAGGTGGTGCGTGCGTACGGCGTGCTGGGTGTGCAGCTCTCCTCCCCCTTTGCCGATGTGAAGAAACGCTACTTGAGTCTTGCCAAGGAGCACCACCCGGATGTCTCCACATCGACGGCGGCGTCAAGCAGCACGCGCATGGTCGACATCAATCACGCGTACAGCGTGGTCACGCGGTTCCACAAGGCGGGCCGCACGCTGTCCGCTGCTCGCACAGCCAAAACGCACGGCACGAGTGGTAGTCACAGCTGGACCAACGCACAGCGCGAGCAGCCAAACCAGTCACAGTACCGCCCATGGCATGAAGACGTGGACCCACTACTGTACGAAATGATGTGGGAGGAGATGCGCCGCCAGAACGAAGAGGAAGCCTTTGCTCAGTCGATGAACAGCGATGGGTTTGATGGGGCATGGAGCCAGGCGTATCCGTTCTACGCGCAGTACCAACAGCAACACCCGTCGCAGCAACGGCGCTGGAAGCCGCACAACGGCAAGAAACAGCAGCAGCAGCAGCAGCAGCCGTCAAAGCCAGTGAAAACCACAACGTGGCCAGAGACAGATCTCAAGGCACTCGTGAACATGTACCAGGACGGAAAGAGCTTCGAGTTTATTGCCAACGCGCTCGGCAAAGAGACGGCAGGCGTTGTGGAGGAGTTCAATCGCTGGAGCGACGACAGCAAGAAAAACCGCCAACAACAAAATTCACACAAGCGGAAATCCCACCAAAACAATCAGCGGCGACAGGCAGCCTTCTACGATGGCCCGTATTACTACACAGAGTCCCCCGACGACGACATACCGTTCGAGTTCTACGACATGATGGGTGGACCAGGTGGTGTGGATGTGGACGATGATGTCGGCGATCCGTACGGCTACTACGACGAGGACGAGCTGTACGAAGGCGGCGCGATGCCCTTCACTGGCACCCACTACATGCACGGCACTCCACAGCACACACACAAGGCGTACAACGGAGGCAACTCCCAGAAGCGAAAGAATCAAGGCTCCAGCCAGCACCGTCGGAATCGCAGAAAACAGCATTCGAGTAACAATAATAATAATCAAAACCGTCGCCAAAACAACAACAACAACAACGCTCACAACAATAACAAAAAGTAACACGCAGACAGACAGGCACAGATGCGTGCACTGAGCTGGTCCCACAGTCCCTCTCCACCTTTTCTTTCCTTCTCAGCTTGAATCTTTTGCGGTTGTTGGTGTACTCGTTGTTGTTGTTGTTGTTTTCACTCTCTCACAGATACTGACCACGCTCTTTCGCGAGACGTGACCTTGCCCGGTCGCACCTCCACTAATTTTGTTTTTCTTCACAAATATCATCAACAACACTCGCATCAGAAACACCAACAAGAAATCAACAGCAATACGGGATGGTGACTCCTCGTTACGGTCATGCTCTATTGCTTTCGCATCCCCTCCCTCCTCCCTCCCTCTCAATTGTAATCAAGTGCAAGGAGCACTCTCGTGACAAACCACTTGAGTGTGCCCATCTTCTTCAGCAACTGTGCTAACAGATCCAGTTGAACCGTCCCCCCTTCCCCTCACACACACACAACACCTCTATGACACTTTCCTCTTTCTGTCCTCGCACGTCTTGAACTTTCAACCAAAAACCAAGAAGCGAAAGCAAAACAGATAAACAAACAAACACACGAAGGATTCATCACACCTTCCTGCGTTGTCACGCCCTCTATTTCCCCCTTTTTTCTTTTTTGCGCACCTGTCAGAGACACACACAATTTGATTGCGGATGTCTGCAGGCCGTGGACGCCGTGGTGGCGGTGACCGCTCGATGAACGTTTGCTCAGGTGGCTGCCGCGCCCTCTTCTTTTTTGTTTCCCTCCTCCTGGACCTCGGCTGCTGCTTTGCGCTGGTGATGTCCCTGCTCGGCGGCAACATTCGCAACTTTTCCTGGGAGAGCATCAAGGACTGGGAGCACCAGGCCACGGACCTTCTGGTGCTTGTCCTGTTCCGCGCCGTCGTTTCTCTCATCGTGTGGTTTCCCGTTGACAGCATGCTGAGCATCCGTGAGGATGATGGCGGGCAGGAGGTCAATGGTGAGTACGCGACGGTGCCGCAGAACGACGAAGACACCGTGGACCACGAATTCGATCGCTTCACGCGACGGTCCGTGCTGCGCGCGCGCAATGACTTCATCAAGGCGATCATTCTCGCCATTGTGTTTCTCAGCTTCACGGCATGCAACGTTGTCGTCGCCATCAAGTGCCTCTTCTTCCAGTACACCATTCACCCCGAGCAGGAGCTCCTGATGGCACTGAGCGTCCTGTGGGTCAACTTTGAAGTATTCGCCATGGACGCGCACCTCTCCTCCGCGATCGACACACCCGACATCAGTAGCCCCTCTCTGCACCCGCACGGCCTCCGTTTCAACCACAACGCCGTGGGCCTGAAGTGCGATGTGTGCAACCAGCGCATCGAGAAGCAGTGCTTCCAGTGCTTCAACTGCGAGTTTGACTGCTGCGTGCCGTGCTACAAGCGCCGCATCCTTGCCTCCTCGGGCTCCCGCGGCAGCGCCACCGGGGACGAGGACGAAGAAATGGGCGACATCTCCCCGTTCGCGTACATCATCCGCTCCTTTTCCTTCCTGGCTCCGTACTGGCGCATTCTGAGTGTCTCCCTCCTCTGCCTTGCCGCGACGGAGCTCATTCGTGTTGTGCTGCCCAACTTCCAGGGTAAGGTGCTCGACTCTATCATCAACAAGGACATGGACACCTTCTGGGGCTACATCCGCGCGTACGTGATCCTCTCCCTCACCACGCTCTTCATTGGTAGCCTGCGCTCCTTCTGCAGCACCATCGTCACGCGCAACCTGACCATGGGCATCCGCCAGGAGCTGTTCAGCAGCCTCATCTACCGTGACATCGCCTTCTACGATGGCGCCACCGTCGGCACCCTGACAGCGCGCATGACGAATGACGTGCAGGCCATGACTCAGCCCGTCGGCAACCTGCTCAACACCATTTTGTCCAACCTGATCAAGCTGAGTGGCGGTATTTTCATGTGCCTGACGGTGTCGTGGCGGCTGGCGATGATCTCCGTCACGGTGGTCGGGCCCGTTATGTTCATCACGAGCACGTACGCCAAGTGGTCGTCCAAGATCAACCGCGGTGTCTGGGACGCGCTCGCGCAGGCGAATGCGGCCGCCACCGAGGCGTTCTCGAACATCCGCACGGTGCGATCCTTCTCCACGGAGGAGTACGAGAAGAGCAAATTCACCGAGGCGATGAACGAGGCCCTCAGCAAGATCCTGCGCGATGCGATCGTCTTCTCCGGCACGTACATCACGACCAGCCTCATGGACCTCGGCGCCAACGTCATCCTCCTCGGCTTCGGTGGCTACATTGTTGTCACCCGCCCGCACGAGCTGACGGTGGGCCAGCTGGTGACCTTCCAGCTGTACTCGAACATGATGAACTCGGCCTACCAGAGTCTCAACGGTGTGTTGAACGACTTCACCAAGAGCGCTGGCGCGGCGGAGCGCGTTCTGTCGATGCTCGACAAGGAGCCCGACATCGATCCCGAGCACGGCGACGTCCCGGACACCCTGCACGGCGACATTGGCCTGCAGAACGTGACCTTCTACTACAAGCTCCGCCCCGACCGCATTGTGCTGCACGATCTGACGGTCGACTTCCCTCGCAACAGCATGTCCGCCATTGTCGGTCGCTCCGGTGGCGGCAAGTCGACGCTCATGCATCTCATTCTGCGCCTCTACGACCCGCAGGCCGGCCGCGTGCTCGTTGACAGCCGCGACATTCGCGACCTCGCGCTCCCGTGGCTGCACCATCAGTGCGCTGTCGTCGCGCAGGACACGCAGCTGTTCAACACCACCATTGAGGAGAACATCGCGTACGGCCTGGAGAACTGGACCAGCGAGCAGGTGCGCCAGGCTGCGCGTGATGCGAACGCGCACGAGTTCATCGAGGGCTTCCCGGAGGGCTACAAGACGCAGGTGGGCGAGCGCGGTGTGCGCCTGAGCGGTGGCCAGCGCCAGCGCATCGCCATTGCGCGCGCGCTTCTCCGCAAGCCGCGTGTGCTGCTTCTGGACGAGGCGACGAGTGCCCTCGATGCCGAGTCGGAGGCGCTGGTGCAGATGGCGTTGGACCGTCTCATTGAGAATCTTCAGCAGAGCTGCACCATCATCGTCATTGCGCATCGCCTCTCCACCATCATGAACGCCAACAAGATTGTCGTCATTGACCAGGGCACCGTCGCAGAGCAGGGTACGCACCAGGAGCTGCTGGACGCTGAGGGCACCTACTGGCGCCTGGTGAACCGTCAGTTGCGCGACGGCAAGACCACGCTGGACCTCGACGCGGACGTCAAGGCGACTCCCGAGCCGGAACCAGAGCCACGCGAGCGCGGCGCAGGAGGCCGAGGTGGACGTGGTGGACGTGGCGGCGGTGGTGGCTCTCGTGGCGGTGGTGCCGCCCGCTCTGGCACCGATGAGCTGTAGAGCGTGCACAAACTCTCACCAAAACGCACAAAACACAGTAACCGAGGTAAAGCTACCAAAAACAATGTGTACATGTCTGTGAGACAGGAAAGGGGAGGAAAGCGTGAGTGGAGACAAATCAGGCGATCCTGGAAGGAAGGTGGCGCTGTATTGCGGATGCCTTTCTCGAGCCAACCACAGCACATCGCCCTGCGTCTTCACCCCTCACTCTCGTTGCCCCCTCCCCCATTTTCCCAATCGCTCTGTCTCTGCGTAAACACGTCGCCCCCCCCTTTATTCCCAACAGTCAAGTGCATTATTTTGCTTTTCCGCGCATTTATGTTTGCTTTCGTATCCCCACTTTTCTTCCTCTGTTTTTTCCAATTTTTTTTTCACGTCCTTTGATGCCATGCACAGCTATACTGTGCGGTATTCCGCACAACTGGAGAGACAAACACAGAGCCGCCACACACACAACGATGTAGGCTCACGTAGACACCAAGAAACTGAAAGGACGCACCATAAATGAGCAAGGATATATATTTCCGTACCTGTGACTGTAACGCGCAGACGTCCACCCAATTTTTTTTTTCACCACGCGATGCAAACAAAAATGAGCGCCGCCCTTTCTCACAGTCGAGTCGAACATGATGGCTCCTCCCAGCGCCAGAGGACACCACTCTATGCTGTCTCATGCTCCCCCCTCCGTTCTAAGAAGCGGTTTCCATCACCGTCCGCGCCGCACGCATGCGAAGGCACAAACTGCGCCATTGCAACCCAACTCCCACCGAATTCTTGGTCGTGTGGCTGTAGTTACTGATAGCGGCTATTCCAGCGGCGCGCCACTCACACTTCCCCCCCAAAACAGAGCCAAAAAACAAAATGGTCATCATCAATCACTCTCTCCCCTCAGTCTCCAGAGCTAATAGTATCTGTCTTCCCCATTACCCAACGGTTGCCTTGTGGCGTTCCTGTACCGGTTTCATAGCGCAGCATCCTTTTCCACGCTTCGCTCTCTGTCACACACACACACACACACACACACACACACACACACACACACACACACACACACACACACACACAAACACACACACGCAGATGCAAACTTTCCGTGGCGCTTCCGTGGTCGCGTCGCTGGTGAATCAGACGGCGACGTTCGCGTATCAGAGTGTGTGCGCTATTCTCGACCCAACGAACGCGGATGCTGTGTCGGCTGTGGGCGAGCTGTCCTCTCTCGATGCACTGGAGAGGATGAAGAATGCGATGATGTCAGATCGCGCAGGTCGCGCCATCCTGCTTGACCAGCCTATCATCGGCGACGAGATCCTCAGCCGCGCCTCAAGTGCACCGGAAGGCTCCTTCGGTCACCGGTACGCGGCCTACATGAACTACAACCACTTCACGCCTAGCGGACGCACACCCGTGAAGCACGTGGACGACCCCACACTGGCCTACGTCATGACGCGCTACCGCCAGTGCCACGACTTTCTCCACACCGCCTCGGAGTGCGGCCGCACGGTTGAGGAGGAGCTCGCGGTGAAGCTTCTGGAGTGGTACCAGACGGGTCTTCCGCTCGGTGTGCTCGCCATTGCTGGCGGCGCCCCTCATCTCTCGGCGGAACAGCGTGCACGCATGAAGATCTACAACGAGTGGGCCGCACTGCACAAACCCTCGCTGGTGCACGGTGAGAGGCAGGTTCCGTTTTACCTGAACATTGAGTGGGAGAATATGCTGGACAAGCCGTTCGATGAGGTCTCTCGCATCTCCGGCATCATTCCCCTCCCCAAGTATCTGGAGAGCATCAAAAAGGACTAACGTTTTGTTCGTCTGACCGGGAGGCGTGACTGGCGATGGAAGCGAAAAAAAAAGAAACAAGAAACAAGCACTGCAGCCCCTGTGTGAGGCTGAGCAATTGCCCCCCTCCCCTTCTCCTCGAAAGTATCCGAAGTAGCACTGAGTGACAGTGTGCCCACAGTTCCAATAGCGCGTTTGCGTCCGTACGCCCCCTCTCCTCCTCCTCCTTGATATTATTTTGTTTAGTTCATTGTATGTTTGATCTTTTTTGTTCTCTGTTTCTTCTCCCCCTTCTCACATCACAGTAACGATCACTACTTGTCAGCTGCTTCTGAGCCCAGACAGCCTCCTGTGTGCGTGTAGGCTGAGATTGAGTCATGCCTGCTGCGTTGGCTGACATGCTGTTGCGCGTTTGTCTTGTGTACTGACTCGCGACCCTCCCCACCCACACGCATATACGTGTGCTGGCACGCGTGATTGAACGTGATTCGGTCACGGCCGCTTCTTTCCACCGCACTGTCCGCCCCTCCCCTCTTCCCCCTACCTCGTCTTCCCTTCGTGTGTACCTCATTTCATGGGCAATAGAAGCTCTCTCCACTTTCAACAGCACATCCCTTTGCTTTGTCATTTTGTTTCCCCCGTGACGTCTAGTCCTTGCCACTACCCTCATCATCATCATGCCGACAGACTACACCGCCAAGATGGAGGCCCTGCGCTCTCTGCACGAGCGCCTGCAGGCTAAGGAGGCTGATATCCCCGAATCCGCGTACACCGCCGCTGGCGTCAAGAACAAGGCCCGCATCAAGGATGTCGAGAAGGAGCTCTCGGCGACCAAGAAGAAGATCGGTGCCCAGGTGCGCCGCGAGGAGGAGGCCGCCGCACTCGCCGCCGATGAGAAGGAGGCTGAGCGCCTCGGACTCACCGTCGAGGAGTACCGCGAGCAGACGAACGCCGATGACAAGAAGCCCAGCCTCAAGCAGCTCATCGACTACGGTGCGGATCACGATCGCAAGCAGTACGACGTCGAGCGTGCCCTGGCCGCTGGCCGTGCCAAGAAGGAGATTACCCGTACGATCGACGCCGAGTTCGATTAGTCACGACACACACGCACACACGCTGAGGATGAGACGCGCGCGCGCGATTGGGCAGAGCTCGTGTGCATGTTGCAGCGCGCTTGTACTTCTCGCCTGGGCTTGCTTGTCTATTTGTACTCTCCTTCACTATAATCCTGCCATTAACTCGTAATCAAGAAAAACAAAAAGTACACCAATCGAGAACAGCAACGCCGACGAAGGAATGATAAGGAGGTGGGAGGTATGTCTTCGTCGCAAGAAAAGAAGCCGTACGCGGAGGTCACGGTTTTGGACACAACTGTCAGCACGCGTGCTTGCGTTAGACGAATGAAGGTCATTCGTGTGGCGCGCGTAGAAATGTGTGCGTTGCCATTGCCATCGCACAGCATCAACCGTGCCTCCCCTCACTCCTCTTACCACTCTGCTGTGCCAGGGCTATCCTCTGAGCATTTTTCCTATTGCATGCTTTTAAAGAGGGCAATGCCGAACTTCCCGTTATCCTCACTGCTTTCGTTGCACTCCCGCCCCCTCCTCCCCATTTCTGTCATTTCTCTTTTCCACATCCCTCACTCATCCCTCTCCGTCTTTCACGCACCCACATCTTTATCAGCAGTTCAGCCATGCACAAGGTTACCCTACCTTGCTACGGCGCGCGGCCGTCGCCGAACCGTTGGCTCACGAGCGGCCTTGTCACCATGCAGCCCGACGCTGTGCGCCACGAGATGAGAGCGTATCAGATGAGCGGAGTCAACCCACGTGCCGCGCAAGAGCAACTGGTGCGCGCACCGCCAAAGACGCGCTGCCTTGTCGCGGTAAAGGGGTTTGTGCGCGGTGAGCGGATTTGCACAATCGAGCGAGGGCACATTCTCACTGGCCAGCGCGCTGCGGATGTGCTGCATCGACTGTCCTCCTCCTCCTCAGCCTCCTCGCCATCGTTACTGCCCGCCTTTGACGACATCGTGTCGGCTCTCCACGCGTGCCCCGGCTCCGCACCGCTCTTGACGACGCGAGACAGCCTGTTGGTGATGCTCGCCCTGTACGCACTGCACCGCTGCCCTCAGCCCCCACCGGACGATCCCCTCGCTGCACTCTGGCAGTGGGTGGCGTGCATGCCGCCACGCGTCGCTCCCCTCGGCACGCTCGCGGTGCAGCACGTCGACGGCGTCCACAGCTTCCACGCGCTGCAGCGGCGGCTTCGCGTCGGTGATATCTCGCAGCCTCTGCTCCCCGGCGAGAGCGTGACCACTGCCAAGACGGATCTCATGGTGCGGGCGGTGGAGGAGGGCGGTCTGGAGGCGCTTCGCGAACCGCAGGTCGAGGCGATGCTGACAGAAGAGATGCGCGTCAACCTCTATGAAGGCCGCCGCTCCGCACTCACGGTGCGTCAGTTTGAGGAGGCCGCTGCACGCACGTTGCGTACCAGTGCGAGCACCACCGCGCAGCGTCTGCTTTTTCTGGAGAGCCAGCTCGACCAGACCGTCTTGAAGCCTCTCACGCGGCTGCTTCAGGCGACCACACGCCATGACAGTGGGCGCGGTGAGTGGCAGCAGTCAGCTGAAGCAGACGCGCTGCGCTGGGCACACTTCATGACGCGCTCGCGTGCTGTGAACGCACGTGGCGGCCAGGAGCCACGCAGCAGCGGCGGCGACTCCCTCACCATGCAGGTCGCCGTCGTCCCCTTCCTGGACATGCTCAATCACACCTACAAGAGTCCCAACGTGTCCTTCTACTTGGACGACGCCGCGGATCAGTTGGTGGTCACCGCACGCCGCCGCGTCGCCGCAGGCGAGGAGCTGACACTGCACTACGGCAGCGTCCCGCAGCGGCAGTGTCTGTTCGGCGATGTGCCAGCCGCAGTCGATGCCCGTGCGCAGGGCTCGGCTATTCAGCGCGATGTGAGGCGCATGGAGAAGAGACAGCGCTACGAGCTCATCGATGAGGACGACACGGAAACATCCGCGCAAGTCGCGTCGACGGCGTCGGCGTCAGCGTCGCCAGCGGCGCACACAGCAAGCGAGCGAGAGAAGGCCGAGCAGGAGGCTGTGCGGGAGGTGGACTGGCTGTGGCGTTTTGGCTTCTTCCGATCTAAAGAGGAGAAGGCGTACGAGGCCTCGAACCGCTGGAGCCACGGGCTCCGGAAGCGCATTGCCGACCTCACGGACGTGCGCCGCAAAGGCCGCCCTGGTGAGTTTGTGATTGGCGTTCCTGAAGGGCTCGAGCACCTTCGCGAGCAGCGTGAGCGTTTGGAGCGCGAGCGGTACAACAACACCAAGGTCTTCCCTCCTCAGCGATCTTGATCACCGTGATTAACCATTTACCTTTTTTTTTCTCACAGAAACCGACAGTTCCACCTTCGTTAGCACCACTCCACCGAAGAGAAAGGAAAGAGGAGAAACATTGCGGCTGCGATAGTGTGTCAGAAATCAGACAACCGTAGATGTCCCTTTTGGGACGACGGGAGCACAGAACTTGCCTCCCCCCGGAGATCGAAAGGTCGACGATGCTCAAACCGTCCGTCCAATCAACAACGCGGGAAGCTGATCCACTCGCGCGCGGAGGCGTTGTTGCCAAAGTCGTGTATTCCTCACCGTCATTCTTCCTGTTTTGTTTCCACCACTACACCTGAAGGAAAACCACCACCATACCAGCAGCAACAACACGCATAAAGCGTACCACACGCAGGCAAACCTACTCACCATAGCGTGTCGTCGCACTCACTGCTACGATGCGCACCGCACCGAAAAGTCGGTACATGCGGTACCTGCGCAACACCGACCGGTATCTCGTCTTCGCCGCCATCGGGGTGCTGCTTTTCGTGCTCTTTGCAAATTCCCTCGCAGCCTCCATTGAGAGCGGCATCGTCGCGTCAGCAAAAGCCCGAGCCAGCACATCGCCGGAGGAGAAGGACGCCTCAGCGATCACGTCCGCACGCATCAACACGCGCACGCTGGGCGAGAATGGCCTCGAGCACGCCCGTGACGTGATGCGCGGTCTGTGGCCGCACCTCTCCCGCTTTCCCACGCTGCAGGCGCGGTCGACAGCTCTCGCCTATTTGCTCGGCTCTGCCACGCTCCCTGGGCTTTCGGCAGAGCAGACAAACGCGCACGTGCTGGAGATGGCCTCGACGGTGAACGACATGCCCACGCTGATGTCTCTCACGGGGACCGTCTCACTCGCGGACGGCAAGGCGGATGTTAAGCACGCGCTGCAAGCGCGGCTGAGCAAGCAGGTCCCCTCAGACGACGTGCACAGCGGTTGGTTCGACGATGCACTGACTGCCTATGTGTCTGAGGACGGTCCCGCGTGGCCTGAAAGCGTCGATGTGCTCCTGCTTGCGCGCTACAAGAGAGCGATGGGCGCGACGGGCGGCAGTGGTGGTGGTGGTGGCGATTGTCCCCCGCTTGCTGAGCACCTTGAGCTCTACGAGGCTCTTCTCGTCGCCTGGCAACTCGGCCGGCGACGAAACGCCGAGCTGCTGGCTGCGTATCAAAAGGGCGTGCAGGCCTTGTTGTGGCAGCGTGTGCGCACACAGGCAGCGACGAACGTTACCATTGTCGGCGCGTCTGCTGCGCTGGGTCCCGCCGAGCACGTCTCCGCAACGCTGACCGCGGCGAGCTGCGAGGTGGCAACGCTCCTGGCGAAGGGTGTGCGCGCGGGTGCCCACCCGGTGCGGCTCGCCCGCTCTGGTTCCAGTCATGACGCGGCACGTGTGCCGCAACTGACAGAGCAGGCGGTGCTGGACGCGGCGGAGTCGCTCGCGGCGAGCTGCGTGGTCCTCGCATGGCACGGTGTCCCCACCCACGCTGCCGGCTACCTTGCTGCAGAGGCCAGTCGTGCATTCACCATGCCAACGCTGGCATCGGAACATGCACTGCCCCAGGGCATGGCAGCGACGGGCGGCCTCACGTGTCAGCGCGCAGGTGAGATGATGCGGATGCTGTATGAACTGTATGTGACGACCAAGGATGTGCTGTACGCTGTGTGGGCGCTGCGTGCCTTCAGCACTTCCAGCACCGAGTGCCAGCCAACAGCTGGCGCACTTAGCGCCGGCGTGGGTCCGGCTTTGACCACGTTCATGGACGAGTTCCGCTACTTCTCATACCTGACGCACGCCGCGTACTGCGGTCATCACCTCCCCGTCAAGCAAGAGAAGGCACTCTGCGCATTCCACCAGCGAACCACGCTGTGGCGGAATGAATATGTGTTGGTGCTGCCTGCTAACTGAGAAGGACGCCGGCCGTTCATTGACACCTTTTCACACAAAGTACTCAGTGGGCACTCGTTGGCGTTTGGCTGATGTTGGCGTTGAAGCTCTGTTTATCCTCCCTTGCGTTTTAACTCACACACAGATTGTTAACCATCAATGTATTTCTCTCTCTGTCTCTCTCTCTCTTCAATGCAGGCACAGACACAGAGTACTGGCAATCTTCCCTTGTACGTGCCAGACGAGTAAGCAAAGCAGATACGATAGACGCGGTAGCGTGGACGGATACTGCGTTCGTGTGTGCGCAAAATATCGCACGCTCGTAATCTGAGGCGATCTCACAGAATCACCGTTTCGTGTTCTTTCCATTCACTCTACACGCTTTTTTTTTTTCACTCACCTTCTTTCCCGCTCCTCTCCTTGGCCCCATCTCGCTCTGCTCTGCAACATCGTCTCTCCTTTGAAAACAAAGCGTGCCTGTGTCTGTGCCTGTGTGCGTGTGCACCACCACGATCACCTGAATTCGAAGAATAGGTTCTCACTGTTTTTGTTTCTTCCCTTTTGCGCGTGCTACAGCTCACTCTTGAACGTTTCGCTTTCTTTTCTTTGTTACTCTTGCATTAGTTTTTCCTCATCTTAGTTCACGCCTTTGTGGCTCCTCCTTCACCTCTTTTGTGCCTCTTTTCGCCCCTCCCCTTTCTTCCTGCAGCCAGTCGTTGACGTTCCATTTCGTCCGATGGATTTCTTTCGCTTTGGCGAGGCCGACGACCTCGATGCGATTGGCATCAGCTACGACGAGAGCGCAGTGGGTGAGACGCACATCAGCGTTCCGCTCAATCGCGTCATGGCGAGCGAGTGGTTTCGCAGGCGATTCGAACGCCCCACGGAGAGCAGCGATGGCCGAGCTGGCTCGACAACGGAAGACATGACGGAGTCCACCACCACTGGTGACTACGGTACGCGCAGCTCGTCGTCACGCCACGCCGATCTCTTTGTACATCGCCACGGCGACGACTCCATCGGGTTCACCTTCAGTGGACAGCCGTCGGACGTGGTCGCGTTTCGCTCGTGCATCCGGCCCAATTCCCACCGCCCGCACGGGAAGCGCGGTGCCGTTCGCGAGGCCCCGGTTGCTCCGCCGATGCAGAACGGCCCGTTCAACGGCGACGTTCTCAGCATCATTCTGCTCTACGTGGACGTCAGCAGCACGCACGACATCATCCAAGTCTGCCGCACCTGCCACTTCTGGGCCTATTACGGCAACCTCGCGCCGCACTGGACCTACCTCCGCCGCAAGGTGTGGAGCCGCCGCAAGATGGACCTGCCAAAGTACGTGCGGTCCATCGTCGTCAAGCCCAAGATCGTCACCCGCGAGGACTACATCCGGGAGAAGCAGAAGGTCGAGGAGTACCGCCGGCGGGAGCGCCTCGTGGGCACGGCCAGGCACCTGCGCTGGTGCGTTGCGGTCACCATTCTTGTCGGGGTGATGCTGGCGGCAAACTTCGTCATTGCGTACTTCCTCGGCTTCCTCCGCACGGCACTCCGATCGGATGTGAATCTGGGCATCACGACCTTTGTGCTGATGATCATCACGACGGTACTGGAGGTGATGATTGTGATCATGCCACTCGCCGGCGGCTCCACGAGGGACCGCATGACGCGGGTGCTGGCGTGGGGGCTGTTGATGCTCGTCGTGAGCATCATCTTCGGCACCATCTCGGCGCTTGCCTTCACACGCGTGCAGGCGGAGAACCACGTCCTCGACGGTGCAACGATGGACCTCACCATGGACGCGCGGTGCACCACGTACAGCTCCAAGAGCTACCCCTCGTTCGGTCTGCTTCCCGCGTACCTCTCTGACATGCGCTGGCGCCCCATCACAATGGACGAGAACGAGGAAAGTCTCGTCCCGTTGTGCCTGCTCAAGAACCCAGAAAAGGCAGACAGCGCGCAGCAGTGCTACGTGCTGCTTTTCTTTGACTGGACGTACAACTCCACCATCTTTCACAACGCGACCGCACTCCGCCTGAAGCGGGACGTCGGTGAACGCAGCGCGTTCGGCTATGACCCAACTGTCACCGCGAACCCCCAGCCCGCGTGGTGCACAGGCTCCGCCTTTCCACAAGTCGTCTCCCTCACCACCACCTTGTACGCCGAGGTGGCCGCCAAACGCGCAGCGCTCTACCCCAACGACGCGGACTGGCTCGACCCCAGCTTGCGCCCCAACACCTTTGCCAACTACAGCTACGTCTGCAGCCTCGACGTGAACCGCCAGATGACCGAGAACCCACGCGGCTCAACGGACATCTGGTACGACTCCGCCAACGCGACCCCGTGGACGCGGCACAGCGTCCCCCTCCTCTCCAACACACTGGGGCGGCGCGAGACGTTCGAGGAGGTGCACGACCACTTTTTGAACTGCGCATTCACGTGCTACATCATCAGCGGCGTTCTCTGCGGCATCATGCTGCTCGCCCAGTGCATCTTCAAGTCCGCCGCGCTCTCCATATTGGGCGTCACGACCGTGGCGGCCATTGTGTGTTGCAACCCGATCACGCTGATCATCTCAGGAGCGCTGTGTGTCAACGTGAGCGACAACTACTTTATGTGCTCCAAGACGTCTGGTGGCTGCCTCATCGGCGGTGGAGTTGGCTTTATGTTCCTGGCCGCCGTCATCTACGTCTCACTGTAACGCGTTCTTGTTGTTGTTTTTTGTTTGCGGAGAGGCGGCTCACTTCACACACATACACCCCTCACCCTCACCCCCACACACACTTGCCCATTTCTCTTTCTTGCGTTCATCATCGCTGCGCGACTACGCGTGGTTCGTGAGGAAACAGTTGTGAACACCACATGGCCAACAAAAACTCAAAACAATACCATACCTTGTGTTCCTGCAATGTGCGTACACGCGTTGAAGCAGAGAGCCACGACGGGAATGTGCAATCTTTCGTGTCCACGACGTGGCACCAATCGCACCTATGCGACTGTCCTTGATCTTGGTGCCAAGGGGCAACGCAACAGAAAGAAAGCGCGAACTGGAAAAAAGTGCAAGGTGACTCACCACGGCGAAACCCACTGTCCATCATGATTATTGTGATCCGCACACCATGCACACCACGCACCCGCCTCCCCCCCTCCCCCTTCCTACCCCCCCCCCGTTACGGCTTTCATTCTCAGCGGTCTCACTAGAGAGTACTGTACATCGTTTCGTGCACGTCAAAAAAAAAAAAAGAAACCTGCAAGCAGTCATGTTCAACACCGAGCATGTTGAGACTCTCTTTGCCAGCACGCGCGCCGGAATAGCACGGTCGTATCAACTGCTAGAGGAGCGACGCCCGCCCTCAGCGGCCATCGCAGCAGCTGCCTCGAGTCCGCGTCCCGGGCTGCTGCGAGTGCCACCCGCTCTGGAGCTCGCCGCCCTCCCCTTTGCACCCACTCTGCGCACACTGGAGGGCCTGAGCCACCTCGGTGCGCTGACGGAGGTCTCACACGAGATGGTCACCCGTCTCGAGGCGGAGGCCACGCAACCCTCCCCGGCCATTGTGAAGCAGCGTGCCAAGGGTGTGTACTTTCCGCTGACGCGGCGCATGGTCAAGGCCGCCACCGTGGCAGCTGCACAGGGTGCGTCCATGGAGGGCGATGCTCAGCAGCTGTGGACCGACGGCGCGCTGCTCACCGCGCAAGGTGAGCATGACCAGCCGCACGGTCAGGCGTCTGACGGTTGCGGCGACGCTGGAGTCGGTGGTGCGGTCATCTCCAGCGCGTTGGTGCTCTGTGCCTTCTGTGTGGATGCCGCACACCTCCTGTCCTCCAGTGCTGAGAGCACCACAGCGGCAACAACTGCCACTGCCCCAAGCGCGCAGGATGAGGAGCTGGTGGGGCTCTTTGGTGACCTCGCCATGGCGATTCCCGCCCCACTGCTGTCCACAACGCTGCGCACCATGACGTCGCTTCTCCGGCCGTCACACAAGGCGCACACCACCGCCACCACCACCACGCCAGCATCCACACTTCCACTCGCTCTTCTGTACTTTCCGTCGCTCACTGCACACACCTTGCTCTACGGCGCGCCGTCTGTTGCCGCGGAAGCAGTCTTTCGCCCACTCGAGGCAGAGGCGCACGCACTGCTGCCCACATACCTGCACAGTGAGCGCGACTTCAACGGAAAAGCCGAGGCGTGTGCGCTGTTCTTCGCAGCGGTGGCCCACGCGTTGCTCGTCGCGCTTGTCACTCCGTCCACCAGGACACGCTCGCGCACGCTCGTGTCAGTCGAAGAGGACACGTCGCGGCGGGTGCTGAGCTGCCTCAAGCAGTTGGTCACCGTCTTCGTCACTCCGGTCGAGACGACCTTCACGGCTTCTGTTGCCCGACCAGGCATGACCGCTGCCGTGTACGCGAGCCTTGTGGCGCCGTTGTCCTGTCACGTGAACGCCGCCCTCAGCACTGCGACGACGATAGCGACTCAGAGTGGCGGCGCTCGTCGCGTCACGGGCTCACTGGAGATGGCTCGCGCATTGCTCCACACCGGAGTGTATCGCCTGCTGATGGTGATCGAGAGCGCCGGTGCCAGTGAGCTCTATGTGGCAAGTGGCAAGGCCAGTGCTGTCGCGCAGCAGAAGCAGTATCAGGAGCGTCTGCGGCAGTCCAACGGAAAGTTGACCACCTCCATCTTCTCTTCTCTGGTCGAAGACCGTCAACTCCTTCTGCAGGAGACAAATGCCCGCTCAGAAGGAGGGCATCGTGTGCTCAAGATCACCAACGGCGTCTCCAGCGATCCCGCTGTCTTTGCCTACGTGGACGACGGCGCCGTGTTCGTGAAGCACGGCCGCTTTGGCAAATTTCGCGCCACCACCAGTGTCGAGGAGGTCTTCAAGGTGTTCGACGCGAGCTAGTATGTGTGGGGTGGATGTGCGAGTGAACGTAAAGAAACGGAGAGACTGGGATGTGATTCGCAAAGCTGACGAGCCCACCTTCAAATACGTAAATGACGTAACAGTCAAACAATCAAACAGACAAACAGAAAAAAGCAACCACAACGCAACAACGGCACACTGAATATATCGCATACCTTGGATGATTGTCACCAGTGTGACCTCCTTCTTCCCATCCTCCTTCGCCGGCACGCTGTGTGTCATGAGCGTACATTGTTCCAGTTCCCCTTAACAAGAAACGTCACTCTTTCCACATTCTTCTTCTTCTTCCTCTGTGTCTTGGCATTTTTGCGACATGAAAAGCGTGAAAAAAAACACTCTAGACCATAGATTCTGTACACTTGTCTTTGTAGACGCAAACAACAACCAGTTTTTTTTGTGAGTGTTGTTGTCGTCTTAGATTGTCTCTCGCTCACGGCATTCTCCTGACTCTTTGACGCGCTGTGTATCGATCGAGATGGGCCCCTTGCGTGCGCGCAACACAAACCTCACGCCAGCGCCGCTGAACAAAGCGGCTGCAGGCAACACCTCCTCTTCTCAGGATGCCCTCAGGATGACGGAGCTCTCTCAGCCGCAACAGCCGCGCCTCGCCTCTCGCAGTGTTTCCCGCAACCCTGCTCCCCCGGCCTGCAGCAGCACGAGTGGCGCAGAGGCCGATCCGTGGGCGCACCCCGAGGTCCGAGAGCTTCTACTGGAGAATGAGCAGATGCTGGTGGAGCTGGCCGCCTTTCAGGAGCTCGGCACCGCCTACGCGAAGAAACGCACGGAGGCCTTCATGCAGACCGAGGCGAGCCAGAGACGGACTATTGAAGCGGCCTACTGGGAGGCGTGTTGTGCGTTGCTCTCGCAGGCCGCGGCGCAGCGCTTCGCCGTGGTCGACAAAGCCCTGCAGGAGGCGGTGGCAGCCAACGAGGAGCTGCAGGGGTGCGTGGCGCTCGCTCAGGATGCCCTTGGCGCCGAGGAGGACGACGACGTCGCACGCCGACTGAGCACGTCCTCACCGGGCAGCAAGCGGCGACGGGTCGATGGCGGCACCGATGACACGCCGAGTTCTGTTGACGACGGGAGCGGCAAGAAGCGGGCGCGCACGAGTGCGCAGAAGAGTCCGGCCCACCTGACGCACATGCGCAAGACACTCCAGCCGGAAAAGCTTCCCGCAACACTCAGTATGCGACGCGCCGACTCGATAAAAGGTGCTAGCTTTTCCGATGCCCACTAGCACCAGCCCAAGCCAAAGCAACGAAAGGAAGCGCACACATATAT
Organism: Wallacemonas sp. MBr04; assembly: GCA_030849635.1. Lineage (NCBI taxonomy): Eukaryota > Euglenozoa > Kinetoplastea > Trypanosomatida > Trypanosomatidae > Wallacemonas > Wallacemonas sp. MBr04. The sequence goes on from JASANR010001552.1 coordinate 43,206, forward strand.
TTTTTATAGATTCTCTAGACCCTGAGCAGTTGAACCGGTTTCGTTTCTCCCCCTTCCTTTCTGCCTATAATCGAGCAATACAAAAAAAATGTGCATGCCAGCTATACAAGGGATCGCCGTGACGAAAACTGTTTGTGTTGCTGATCGGCTCACGGAAGAAGAAAAAGAGAAGTGATGTCAGATAGCATGTGTTGTGACTGCAACTGGCCACCACCGACGCGAATAGTGAGCAAACGGTTCCTCGAGTGACTGTCATGCCTGTCTTGGCATTTTTCAGCTCGTCCTTAAACCGCGATACCCCGATTACGCCCCTTCCCCCCCCTCTTTCGTCTCCCCCGACGTAACGCGATGCTCAACACACACACCCATACACACGCACATGCACACACATATAGAGAGTAGTCTCTGTTCTCGATTTCTTTTCCCTTTTTTTGTTGATTACCAGACACTGTCTGTCATATCCCACCTTGTAAGCAACAAGCAGTGTGGTTTTAAAACTGAGAGATGCCATTCACGTCTCGCACCAAAGGACAATGCCGGTGCTGCTGTCGCGTCGCGCTGCTCATCGGCGTGCTTGTTGTCCTCTTGAGTGTACCGTGCGGGCTCGCTGCACTGCGCCCCTTCGTCGAAAAGCGCGAAGGAAATGAACTGGCCGAGCAGATGGCCAAGTCACGCACATCCCCAGACCCAGACGACCCATTTTTTTTCGGTAGGCTGCACGACAGTAAGTGGCCGCAGCGCGTTGCCTACAGCAGACGCGTTGACGCGGAGCTCAACAGCTCAGGTCTGCTGTCAGAGTTCGAAGCGGTGCGTGGCGGTCTCCTGGCCGAGCGCGCCGTCGGCCACAAACTCTTCCTGACGAGTGTCGAGCGGCTGAACGAGACGAAAGCCAGTCAGGCGCGTGTTGCGCCGTACGCGCACCTCCTGCCGTTCGTCACGCAGCAGCAGTATCTGCCGGCTGACGTGAGCACACCGAATGCCACGCAGGACAGCCGCGAAGCGGGTCTCAGTGCGACACGGCACTGGCCCTATTACTTCCGCTACGAGCGCTTCGAGTCGCTGGCCGCCGCTGACATGCATCGGCAGACACTCTGTGGTGTGGTGCAGCTCGACCGCGGATCGTACGGCCTGGAGAGCTTCGGTGTGGACGAGGTGCTGATGCTGGTGTACAACGACTGGAACAGCCACGTCGAGCACGCCCTGGCCTTGGCGGAGGCGTTCGCCTGCGCGCACCTGTCGCTGCATCGTCTCTCGGCGAGGGACTTGGACCCCCGTGCCGCCAAGGCGCTGGGCGACATCCTCCACGCCACGGACACGTCGGACGCGCTGACGCTGCTCACACCCGACGGCGGCGCCTTTGCGGGTGCCCTGCACGCGCTCCTGAAGCTGCCTGCCGCGGACGAGACCGCCGATGACATGAGCACCGACGGAGACATGCCTGCCGGGTGCGAGGCTCCCAACACGATGCTGTGGGTACCCGTGTGGGACAAGAGTGCGGAGGCAGCTTCGTCGTCGCCGATGCAGCTTATTGTGGCAGCGCGCCAGCGGCAGTTTGCACCACCGTGGTATGGTGCGCCGTTCGCAGGCTTGTACCGCTCTCTCTTCCTGCTCGACCTGCACCCGGCGCCACCGTACTTTGCGGTGGTGCGCGACGGCATCCTCTCACCGGTGCCGCTACCCGTGACGCACGACACCTCGCTCGACGCTGTGCGTCGCTTCGTCGTGCAGCAGAGCCCGTCCACCTTCTTCCTGCGCAGCGCGGAGCAGTTCGTGGGCCTTGCCGACCAGTACGGCCAGCTTGCACTCGCGCTGCCGGTGTGCAAGGAGACAAACGAGGAGACCGTTGCCACGGGACCACGTGCGCCGTGGACGGATGCGTTTCGTCAGGCCTTTGTCTCGCTGCGCCAGGACATCCCGATGTTTGGTCTCGACGCGCAGCAGGTGGCTCGACTTGCCTGGGACCGCATGTCGTCGCTGCCGGCCAAGATTCTGCCTGTTCCACCGTCCGCATTGCTCTTGCCTGAGCTCAACGACTGCACAATGGGCGAGCTGCGTAAGCGCCTGGGCCTCGGCCCCGTGACAACAACAGCTGCAGATCACGATGATGGTGATGGTGATGCGTCAGGCGTTCGAGACACGACCGGCCTCGTGTGCGTGCGCCTTGTGGTGACCGCTGTGCGCCACTCCACACAGACTGACATCAGCGACACGGACAAGCAGCGGTGGCGGTGGCAAGACGTCTGCGTCCCCGGCCTCGCCCCGAACGCGGATGCGGCGCTGTGGGATCGCGTCCTTGGCGCTGAGCTCCGCGATGCCGTGCGCACCGTGCTCGACACCACGCCCGCCATGACGCTCGCACACGACGTCAGCAACGGCGTCGCGTTTCGACGCACCATGCAAGGGCTCTTGAAGCGTCCCGCGCCACGAGGCGTGCATGTGCTCCTTGTCCCCGACATCGCAGACGGCAGCTGTGGTGACGCGGCACGGTCGAGTGTGTACGATCACACGCAATCCGCTGCGATATCCGCGTTTCCGAGTGTCGTTGTCGTGGATGCCGAAGCGCACGCGCTGCAGGAGGAGTTGAGCTCCGCCGCGGAGGCCGCCATGACACGGCGACAGCAAACAGAGCCGACGCTGGCGAGCCAACTCGAGCAGTATTACACCACACTCTTCAGCCAGGCAGGACCCGACCACACCTGTCGACTCATCCTTGCCACGTCAGGCGGCGAGCTGCACGTCTGGCCTCCGCCGCCGTCCGCTGTGGCACGGACGGCGGCACGTTATCCCCTCGAGAGCCTCTTCCGACCTGCGTTGCACCACGCACTCGAAACACTCGAGACGCGTGTCATGTCGCTCAGCAACGCGCTGGCCTCCGAGGCAGAGCTGCGCAGCTCGCGGTTTCTCACAACGCGTCACGAGACACCGTGGGAACTCGTCGTGCCAGCCGGGCAGAACCACCCCGTGACGATCTTTGACTTCACCGCTACGTCTTCCGCGGCCACCCGCGTTGAGGTCGTCGCGCTGACCGATCGGTCGTGCGGACTATGTGCAAACACCCTCAAGTCCGCGCGTCTGCTGCGTGCGTGCGAGGCACCCGTGGCGGAGGTCGATCTTCGTGATCTCTGGCTGCAGCGACGCGGCGCGGCTCCGCAGGCAAGTCTGTACGAAGCCAAGGACGACTCCCCGCTGCTCGCCTCTGTTCGCGCGCACGTGGCGGCGGACTTGGCGACGCTGCGGCCACCGCAGTGGTTTGTGTCCAATGGCACGCACGTGTTGACTACGTTCCCGTCGACAGGGTACACCGAGAAGAACTCGTGGGACGTTGTGGTGACCGAGTGGATGCGGCTGATGGGACTGGACGGGGCGGCCGCTGACGCGCTCCACCGCTGCGTCCATGCGCGGCTGGAGCAAAATGTACGCAGTCGGAGACAGTACCGCGCCAGCTTCTCTGGAGCCGAAAGCGAAAGTTCCACACACAGCGAGTCAACCCAGGAGGCCGCACGTGTCGTCGACGGTGACGATGTCGATGGCGACTTGTAGTCATCGTTGGTTGTGTTGCACGCACACACAGTTTGGTGTTGTTTTGTTTTGTTTTGTTGTCTCCCGCTCTCCTCTCTATCTTTCGCTTTGCTCAGCTGCATGCTTGGAATTCTCACGTCTCTACTCTACCACACCGCGTGTGGCGTTTGCTTTCCGTTCTCCCTGCCGTCTCCCCCCCTCCCCTCTGCACACGAGAGAGCTGGTGTGGCTTTTAGCACTCAGCAGCACGAGCGTTGCTTGTGCTTGTCGGCCGTTCTCCGCCGGATCTACCCCGCAGCAACGCTATTGACCGATGCGCCATGATTGTCTCCGTCCTCCCTTCCCCCTTCTCCCCCATTCTCAACTTCCCCTGTGCGCTCACTTTCTTTTCTCGTTGTTTCCTGTTCTGACCACGTTCACCGCGATTCTTTTCAAGAAACGGCGCACCACGTTCGGGACATCGTACGAACCGAAACCAAAACAAATCAAAACACACACACACACATCAACGTACCAAGCCAGCATGGCGACTGAAAAGCCCAAAGGCATTGATGCCAAGGAGTTGGCCTTCGACATGAACTCCGCGAACGAGTCACCCTTCATCACCGATCCGGCCGAGGTGGCCGCGCTGGACATCCCCACCGACTACGTGCACCGACTCGAGGACGCCCAGCGCATCTACGGCTTCCACCACAACCTGTACACCAACTTCTCGCACGAGTGGGACAATGCGGCGCTGACCGTCACGCTGCAGTGCGGCTGGCTGGGTGTTGGTTTGTGGGTGCTGTCACGCGGCATGCGCTACTCCGATCCGCTGAGCTCCATCATTGGTGCCTGGACGAAGAACAAGACCCTGCAGCGCATGACCACGCCGATTTCCTGCCTCGGTCTCTTCATCTTCTGTGTGACGCTGACGCAGCTGCCGTACGACGTGCGTGTGTTTATGCTCGCCGATAAGGGCGTGAAGGAGAACCAGGAGAAGATGAATGAGGCCATGACGGCGCGTGATGCCGCCTTTCGCGAAGGTCGCGAGGCCTCCAAGGCGCTGAAGGAGAAGGAGGATAGCGCCTTTGCTGCCAACATGCAGAAGAAGATTCGCTAGCCGTCAACTTGAGGCACTGTCAGTTGCCCGGCTGGGTGAGATTTCTGTTTGCTTGTTTGCTTGTTGTGGTTGTTGCTACTGCGCATCGGGGTTTGTTCTTGATTTTATTTCTCTTGGTTCTTATGCGTGATTGTTCACAGCACAGACGACGACAACGACAACAGCAACGGCGACAGAGACCGCCCCCTTACTCGCAGCGTGCGCCAGAGGGTATTTCCCACCGCAAAAAAATTTACATCAGCTACTGCCGCCACCACTAGTGTGTTTTGTTAGTCACATCAACCGAACAACTATAGACAAACTTGACGAGGTGCTTGCTTGCTTCGACCACCATCTTGGTCATGGCTCACACACGGCTAGCTCCACAGTGCAAAGATGATGACCACATGTACGTCTTCTCTTTCCAACCACCACGCATACGTTATTGTGTGTGTGTGTGTATGTGCGTGTGCTAGAATCCAAATAATCGTGCACTGAAGAACATCTTCTCTCTCTCTCTCGTCTTCCGGGTTTCCTCAGACACATTGGGGAAAGATTCTCGGTGAGTCAGGTCGCACCCAATGACCTGCTCGCTGATCTCACTACGTCAATTTTCACTGAACTCGTGACAACCTCATTCCCCTCCCCCCTTGCTGTCATTACACACTCCCTTTTTTTCATATCACATTGGCTGGTGTCGTTGAGAGGTTACTCTTTGAGGCCAGTGATCCTTCTCCCACTCGTCTTTTCTTTTGAGTGTGTGTTTGCTTCTCTCCCCCACCTTTTTCTCCACGAACGCTTTTCTTACGCAGATGGGCACCACCTCTTCTTCGTCACCGTGCGCTGTTCAAGGAAGACGATCATCTCTCACGCGCCGATCGATACTATTTTCTTTTGCACTTGTTTTCATCGTGCTGGGGGCATGCACAGCTCCCTGTGAGGCCGCCACGTCACTCAAGAAGAGTACAGACGTTCACGCGAATCAAGTCAAGCTACTGCGCTATGTACAGCGAGTCAGCGCTGCGATGGAGGGTCTCGTGAGCCCACAAGGCAGTGGCGCGACCACGACAATACGCAATCCACTGGGCAAGAGCCCATCTAGTGCTGAGGCTCAGACCCGTGCATCCAACGAATCCGGCCGAGGTCTCTCGGCGGAGCAGCGGGCATTGGCAGCCTCCTCTGGCGCGCTGCCAGGTTGGCTTGAGGCACCACAGCGCTGGCTGCAGCAGACGACGACGGCCGCCGTGGACACGATGAGCCGAATGGGCCGGCTGATCCACATCGCCGCGGGCGGTGCGCTTTCCGCTGAGGAGGAGGAGAGCTTCCAAGCGCGCATTCGCGGGCGGTCGACGTCGTCCGCCTCGTCGTCCTTGTCGTCCACACCGTCGTTCACAACGATCGACGCCATCCGCGCATCGTCGTCGATACAGATGCCGTCTTCCACGATGTCACGCACGCCTGAGGCGGCCACCGCACAGGCGCGTGACGCCTTTCCCCTCGCAGACGACGACACGACCTACGGTGACGAGGACACTGATACACCTCTGAGCGGCTCCTGCAGCAACGGCGGCAAGCGGTTGCTTTCGACGTCGTCAGTCGTGCGCTGCACCGCGGAGGACGGCTCGGAGGCCAACCTCACCGCCCTCGAGTACAGCCAGCAGGAGGCGTCGCAGAAAAACTGCACGCTCGTCTCCGCGACTGCTGTCGAGTGCTTGTGCCCACCAGGTTTCTACGCCGTGAAGCACTCCAATGGTCACCACACGTGCACCGAGCGGGACATCAACGTCATGCCACGCCTGCCCGAGAGCCAGCTGTGTTACGACGCCGCCGCGGCTGAGGTTGGACTGCCCGCGACGCGCCTCGATGAGTACTGCATCACCACCACGCGGCAGGCAATCCTCACGCTGAACGTGACGTGGTACTACGAGGTGGTGAGCGACAACACGAGAGACACGACGATCACCGCGGGCAACGAGACGGGGACATTCGTGGTGTTGCCCACCGACACCGTCGACACGCTGAGTGAACTCCGCAGCACTGTCTTTGCGTCAGACCTGTGGAGTAACGAGAGCAGCCTGCAGATTGTCAGCGACCACGCCTTCTTCAACACATCGTATGCGTTTTCGCAAGTGTACTGCTTCTCCTCGCCCATGCTGGCGCTGCCGTATCGGCAGTCAGTCGTGCTCATGGCGTCGAACGCGACGGCGTACATTGGTGGCACCAACGGTTCTGCCAGCCACACGGTGTCAATCAACCTCGCGGAGATTCCAGACAAGCTGATCGAAGGCGATCAAATGTACATCGAGACGGGTATTCACGGCGAGCACGTCAGGAACGTGTACCGCGTCGCGCGCCTGCACGTGCGCTTCTCTGACCTATCGGTGCCGGCGGCGCGGTACCACTACTCGCGGCCCATGAACGTTCTCTACGTGGCCCTTATTGTCCTCGTTTGTCTCCTGGTCGCCAGTGTCGCGTTGGTCGTCCTGTGGTGCCTCTGCACACGCGAAACACCCGATGAGGACGACGTCGTCTCCCGCACGGTGCGCAAGCGGGAAGAGCAGAAAACGACCTCCGTCAAGAAGAAAGCCTAATCCCTCCTGGTTCCTTTCTTGTCCGCACACCGTTTTGTTGCTCTGTGTGTTTGTGCTTTCTATTTGCTCTTTTTCTTTTCTTTTCTTTGCTGTTGTTTTCTGCCTACCGACTGCGTACTGTTGCTTATTGCTCTCACGTCAACTCAATTCCCCTCCCTGAGGTTGTGCACAGTCAAACCTCACAGTGATTCTTGAACACAACAGAGAAAAAAAGGCCCAACACACGTGGCACTCGATGACACAACACCACCGCGCCTTTTTGAATATATATATATATATATATATATGCTGCCATCCGTGGACCTGTTTGATGCACATTCTGTATCATCGGCACTGCAACTGCAGTCACCACGACTGCCCTCTCACAACCCGCACTCACTGTCACTTTTGTCCACTTCGTACACACATACACACAACTCTCTCTCTCTGCTGCTACCACCTTTGGACCACAAGAAAGAGTCACTCCTAATACAGCTCACAACAGCAACAGTAAATAGTATCATCATCTGTGTGACCTGCTCGTGTCATCCAGAACCCAAACAAGTCGTGCTTTGTTTCTTCGTGCCCCCTTCCCCTTCATTCACTCACGCAGCCCGCAGCAATGAAGCGCCAGTCCAATGCTCAGTTCACCATTGTGGAGCCCACGTACCCGCAGCAGCAGCTCCAGGAGGAGGAGAACCGTCGCCTCATTGGCGAGCTGCGCTCCCTCCTAGACAACGCCATGGCGGTCTCGGAGAACTACCTGTCCTACACGGACGGTCGCCTCGCGCCGCTGTCCAAGCAGGGCCCTGACGTTGTCGCGGCCGCGAACCGCCTCTTTGAGCAGTACGTGCACGACGCGCCGTGCGGCTGGAGCGAGGCGTCGATGATGGAGCGCTGCGCGCAGGAGGTGCCCAGCGCCCGCATTCGCGAGGTCGGCGCCCGCCCACCGCTGAACACGGACGGCATCGCCGAGGCCCTCCGCCAGCTCAAGTCCGCTGACCAGACGCCGCGCGGCCGCTACCTGCTCGCCAAGGACGCGCTGCAGAGCCTCAACGACCACAAGGCCGATGACGCCGTCGTGGACCTGCCCAGCGCACTGGCTGAGCTGTACGACGTGAAGTGGGCTGACGTCACCGCCGCCCTTCGCGAGGAGCACGCCGAGATCAAGAAGGAGGAGGCCGTGTACGCAACGCAGGTGCGTGAGGCGCAGGCTGTCTACGAGGAGGCTGTGTCGAGCGGCAACGTGGTCGAGGTGGAGCGCGCTCACCGCCACCTCATCGCCGCACGCTACGAGTACATTGTGTTCCTCGCCAAGGTGCTGCGCCGCGTCGCCGCGAACGAGGAGGACGAGGAGGTCAACAACTTCACCAAGCGCATTGAGACTGCCAAGAAGGACGCCGAGGACGGGCTCACCGAGTTCCGCAAGGAGAAGGACGACCTCCGCTCCGCCCTGCTGCGCGACATCTCGCGCTGCGAGGACGCCCGCAAGGAAGAGGTCCAGAAGCACCACGACGCGCTCGCCCAGTACGAGCAGCAGGAGCGCAAGGTTCACAGCAACCTCACCGATATTGTCCGCAAGAAGCAGGACCTGATCGAGGAGCTCCGCCTCAAGGCCGCGCAGCTGCGTGACGTCATGGAGCAGCAGCAGACGCTACTCGAGACGGGTCTGGCCGCCAAGGCCGCCGAGGCCCAGCGCGCCGCCGCACACAACGAGTTCATCGCCCTCGAGACGCAACACCGCGACCGTCTTCAGCAGTGCCTCAACTACGCCAACCTGTGCGACCCCGTCGCGGAGGAGATGAAGCGCTACGTGCAGGCCATGGGTGCCTCCATGCCCGAGGAGGACCTGCGCAAGGCCGTCACCGACATGACCGACAAGGAGTCGATGCACTTTATGGACGCCTACAAGGCGTTCGTCTTTGTCTGCGGCGACCTCACCGTCAAGAAGACGCACCGCCTCGACACCCTCGAGCGCCAGGCGCGCCTCACGCAGCACAACCGCGACACGGCGATGGAGAGCCTCGACCCCAACCTCGACAGCTACCGCGTGGAGCTGGAGGAGCTTGTGGAGCAGATGCGCGCGGTCGAGGGCGTCATCGCGGCCCTCAACGCCACGCAGGATGCCGGTGAGCAGGTCTTCGAGAGCGTCGAGCCCGCCGTGTGGGACGCCTACAAGCGCGAGGGTCGCCCGTTCGTGCACCCCCTGCAGGAGTTCGGCAGCCAGTCCGTGCAGGACCGCAAGAAGTTCGTCGACCGCTCCATGAACTACGTCGAGGGCGAGGAGCGCCAGATCTACGACAAGCGCAGCGAGCTCGCGAACATGCAGGCCATTGTCGATCAGGACGGCGAGACCCACGTGCGCGCCATCACGGCCAAGGCGAAGTAACTCCATGGACTGCCCCCCTTTTCTACTGGAACCCTTCACACAGCCGCTGTTCCTTTTTCGCGCGTGTGCGTCTTAGCGTCTCTTACTGTTCACGTTCCTCTTGCTCCTCCTCTCTCAACAACGGCAACAAACGGATGGCTTCAAAAATCTCGCCCTTTGCTGGCTCTTCCCACCGTCCCAGTGCGTCTCTCCGACTTCTTCTTGTTTTCTTTTCTCTTTCCTCTTTTCCTTTCTTTCGTTCTTTCAAATTCTTGCGTCGCTTGCTTTCTTTGGTCGTGTTTCTGAGCACACCACTGCCACCCCGCAGCTGGCATTCCCGTTTTTCTTTTTTGAACGCTCTCTTTACGTGTTTGTATTCTAGTTGTTCCCCAAATCACGGGGAGTCCATTGTTTCTATACGTTTCTCTCACCCTCTGCATGTTTTTGCTCTTGACTCATCTTCTTCTTGATTTCACTGTGGTACGTGAAGAAGAAGATGCGAGAGAGACAGACAAGTCACCCACGCAAACCGGTGTTCGTGACGCCATCTATACCAGCAGAATTTTTCCACATTCAATGTTTCCCCTTGTTTTCTGTTTTCCTGTTCTTCCCCACTTCCTCTCTCACACGCACGCCACACCGCGTCGCTGAGCACCGAGTCCGACTCGTAAAGTGCTGCACGGACGCGCTGCATGACAGGATTGCCTCGCCTGTTGACTTATGCCATCGTACCTGCGTCCTGAGACCTCCCCATGTACAAGCAGCAGTGGACGTCGAACAGCAAGCAAGCAAAGAGCAACCACATCGACTGACGGCATACATGTAACGAACCGATTCGCTGGCGTGTACTGCGATGTGTGGGAAAGGAATGCAAATTTATATATATGGGGAGACTCGCCATCATCATCATCAATTAGAGAAGTTGGAACTGAACGTGACAGAAGAGAAAGGAGTAAGTGAGTGCGCAAAAAAAAAAGTGTCAAGGAGATGAAAAAAACAAGATATACTGTGATTCTCTTCTTTTCGCTTTTTTCTTCCCTTTCATGTAAATGTCAATTCCCCCCCTACTAATACCCTTTTTCTTCTTTTGTTCCGCGTGCAGGTGCATCTGAGAGACGCAACGATTTGAGCTAACAAACAAAACGCGAAGGAAAACAACACTTCGCGACTGCCAGTCGTGGCGCGAGTGTGAAGACCGGGAAACAGTTCCTTTCCCGCCGTTGAGTGGACCATCAGCGGTGTGACAAAGATAGTGTGCGCCGAAGTGATTTGACGCAGCGGATGAACGCCAATCGAAAGGATGGATTCCGAGAAGAGACGTACACACGCGCACTACCACTTGCTTGGCGTTCTTCTTCTCAGCAGCGGGTTCTGCTCTCGCCAACGACATGCACCGTCCCATTCCCCCAACCAACGCATTCCTTTTGTTCCTCCTCTTCTCTGATTTCTGTGTTCCTTTTCACTACTTGTTTTTTTTTTGTGTGTGTTTTCGTCTTTCAGTTAGAGACTGCCGGTACATAGACTTTTCTCTTTTTTACTACTTCCTCCACACTTCATGTGAAGGCTATGGGCAGCAGCAACGACGAGGAGGGCCACGCATTTGCGACACAGAGCCAAACGTGGACCCTGAAGGATGTTGCCAACCACGTCTTTCATCGCGTCTGGACGTGTGGGATCCCCGTCCACCAGCGGTACGTCGCCGCTCTCCTCAACCACTCCACTGCCGCCCACGAGCTGGAGCTGGCGTCCGAGGCCGCCTGTGACGCCTTCCTGACCGAGGCACGCCGCAAGGCTCTCTACAGCCTCCGCCCCGATGAGGACGACACCCACGCCAAGTCTGCCACAGCAACCGCGGCCGCCGCGCAGCGTCAGGTGCAGCTTGAGTGCTGGGCACGTGAGCACGTCCTGCGCCCCGTACACAAACGCGCGGGTGAAGCCAACGCGGCCATCGCAAGGCGTCCTGGGCTGCGACGCGCCTCTTCAAAAGGCCACGTCGCTGACCTCACCGAGGTGGTGGCGCTGCGCCTCACGACGCACGCAGAGAGTGGCGCCGCACCATCGGCAGAGACGTGCTGTGTGGTCATGGTGCCTCTCCCCATGAACACCACCATTGGCGATGGCAACGACCCTCTTATCGAGGCGCTTGCTTCAGTGCAGCCGTGGGAGTCGTCCGACGTGGCAACGTGCGAGGCGAGAGACGGCGCCGGGCTGCTCACGTCGTCGTACTGGACCAGCGTCGAGCAGGCCAAGGTCATGGAGGCACTGCTTTCCGGCGACAAGGACGTGTCACGCGCGGCCCCACGGCTCCGCCCCGGTCAACAAGCGCGTCCGGCAAAGACCTCAGGCGCGCTCCCGAAGCGAAGCCACAATAGTGACAGTGACGTGGTCGTCGTGGACGTGGACGACGACGACGAGGAGGCACAAGAGGTGAAGAAAGCTGTGGCCCCTCGCGTTGAGAGTGTTCACTCCTCTCAGGCCACACCACATGAGCGGAAGAGCCGACGTCTCGAAGATTTCTTTCCGCTCTCGCCGTCGACTGGCAACGGTACCGTCACCAGCACCGCGAAGAAGTCGAGCACTGTCCACGTCGTGGTCGTCACCTCGGATGACGACGAAGACGCCAGTGGTTCGCGTCTGTAGGTCACACGCATTTGAATCGCCAGTGATGTGTTTATTCTTATTTTTTTTTGCATATTGACTGCCCTCGCACTCTTCTTCAAACAGCTACACTCTCGACTCACAGTACCGGACTGTTACGCTCGTGCATCGCCGCGTGGTCTCGTGTCTGTTTCTCTCTCTCTCTCATGATTGACAGGATCGCACACCCCTCTGCACACGAGCACCATGCTATCTCGCTCTCTCTCTTCCACTCCTGCCCCCCCTGTTCCCTATCATTTCCTCAGTTTCCCGTCGTCCGTGCTCCCTTAGCCCTTCCTGTGTTGTGACGGGAGTCTCTGCGCCGACCAAATGACCGAGTCCGTCAGCCCAATATCGCAGATGCACAGCCCACCAACGTACGCGAGCACAGCCGTCACGGTCGAGGGCGGCGAGACAACGCCGCGTCGCCTGGTCCGCAACGAGACCCTCTACCCGCCCAACACCGTCTTCGTCAGCGTCTACGACATCACCGAAGCCAACGCGCTCCTTGCCTCCGTCGGCATCGGCGCGCACCACGTCGGCATTTCCGTCTACGACAAAGAGTACCACTTTGGCCGATGCGCGAGTGGAACGGGGGTGGGGACCAACGTGCCGTGCTACTGCGTGCCGCATCTGTTCCGTGAGCAGTACGTGGTGGGCCTCACGCCCTTCTCCGCGTCAGAGGTGCGGTCGCTCGTGCGGAGCATGGAGAAGGAGCCGCACTGGCAGGGCAACGCCTATCACCTCATTCTCAACAACTGCGTGCACTTCGCCGAGACGCTCGCGCACAGCCTGCTGCCACCGGATGTTCGATACGCGCAGGCGATGAACGGCGATGTGCGCCTGTACCGCTGCTGGGCTTCGGAAATGGTGCAGATGTCCTCTGGCGATGTTGTGAAGCTGCCCGTGCTGATCCCACCGCACGTCAATCGCCTCACGCGCGGACTCGTGAATTTTATTCCGGGTGTCCTCGTCAATCGACTCGATCAACTAGACCGCGACGCCGCCCTGGAAGTGCTCTAGTTGTTGTTTGTTTGTCTGTTTATCTCGCTTCTCATGGTGCGCCTCCGTTGTGTTGTTGTTGTTGTTGTTGTTGTTGAGTTGCCGCGTTGCTTCATTGCGCTTTCACCGCCTTCCCCCATTTCTACCGCCTTCCGAAAGGACAATTTACACAGATGAACAAAAAAGCGTGCCAGTGACTTGCGAATACGGCACTGCGACGTGCATGAAAGCCCTGCCTTGCTGAGAGGACACCGTGGAGCATCGGAGACACTCCATTGCCGCATGTGTGACTCCGCCTGTTTTTACGACTTACTTCTCACCACACAGCACGCTCATCCTCTTTGCATCCGCTCTCCTCTCTCTCTCTCCCTCATCCTCAACCTCTCTACTGCTCTCAAGAATCTTTTCCTTTCCCATTCGCCGTTCCGCTGAGCATAGGCACACACAGGCACACACACACGCAGTTGAGCAGCAAACAATGCCATCTGGGCGTGCAACTCCTGGGCGGGCTTCTCGGTCTCCCAGTCCAAGCCAGCCGCCTGCCGCAGCCGGTGAGCCGGTGAGTTGCGAGCGTGTCCTCACGACGACCGCGGCGTTCCTCGATGCGCGTCCCGGCACGGTGCAGGCGCGCTGCTTCTTCGACTCCTACGGCGCTGGCGAGCTCGACGCGAACCTCGGCTGGCGCACCGGGCACAGCCTCGTACTGTCTGCGGATCAGCGGCAGCTGTGTGTGGTCGGTGGCCTGAGCACGGGCGAGTCGGTCCGCGAGGGGCAGGTTGAGCGGTACGTGGAGTCGTCCGCGGAGGACGAGAGCGACAGCGAGACGATACCAATCGCAGTGCAGCTGCCTGCTGTGGCAGCGGACAAGAGCAAGCTCAACGGCACCTCACAGCAAGATCATACGCCATCGCTGCCCAAGGCAGCCGTCCCACCCGCGAACAACAATCGCGTCAAGTCCTCTCCCGCACGGCCCTCGGGTCGGGCCGTAACGTCGACGACGACGCCGCCCAAGTCCACGTCACACAAGGCACCCGAGAAGCCGTCCTCTGCAGGTGCCGCCCCTTCGCCACCCCGCACCGTTGAGCACAACGCGGTGGGCGGCACACCCAACACGTCCGATGCGGCGGCGGCAGCCACCTCGCCACGCCGGCCACGTGAGGTCGCGCTGCCAGCGGTGCCGTCCGAGTGGCGCACGCGGGTGCCCATGGTGGAGTGCCTGGACCTCGGCAGCCGCATCTGGTTCGTGCCTCTAGGCGAGCAGCGACGCGCTGCTGCGGTCGTGGCGTCGGCGGCGGCGGCGTCCAGCTCCGGAGCCGAGGCAGCGTCCGTCCTTAGAGGCGGTGGCATTCGCTGGCCTGCGCAGAGCGTCAGCGCCGTCATCTGGGATGCACGCGCACCAACCCAGCCGACCACGCTGAGCAGCCCCACCTCGACCCCACCCACGAATGCTCCACTGACCCCCACGCCACCTCCGCCACCGCAGCACCAGCAGTCCGCGACCGCAGTGCCCACGGACGCAAACGGAACAGGCTCAGGTGACAGCCCCGCTGGCCGCCGCCAACCCAAGGGGTCCAAGGCTCCGCTCACAGCCACACCGCCATCAGCAGCACCGGCGCCCGCGTCTGCGAACACCAACGGCAGCCCGAACGCGGCCTCGCCTGCCAGCGCGACGCTCGCCGCGAAGGAAAAGGCCCGCGAGAAGCGGCGCCAGCTCCAGGCAGCCAAGCAAGCACAGGAGGCGGCGCTGGCGGAGCAGAAGCGGCAGCGTCGTCTTGAGGCTCGGCAGCGCCGTGAAGCGCGTTGGTCCGCTGGCCCGGCGGATGTGGCCGTGTTCGGCGGCTGGGAGAAGGGCCGGCGCCTGCCCACGGCGATGACGTACCGCCTGGACGCCCCCGCGGAGTCGGCGCCGCTGATGGACACCGTGCACGGCTCGCTCCCCGCGGTGGAGATGCTTCCGTCGCCGATGTGGGTGCCCGTCACGGGGCACACGGCCACGCTCGTGCGCGACAAGTACTTTGTCTTTGGCGGACACGCCGCGACCGGCAGCACGAATGAGCTGTACATGCTGGAGAACACACGGCTGCGGCTGGCCTACGAGGCCGCCGCGCAGCGTGCCTTGCAGGAGGACACCAAGCGCCTCAACATGACCTTCCGCTCGCGCAACAGCATCACCCTGGGGGGCAGCACCTACACGGTGGAGATGCGCGACGGTCTCATCAGCGTGGGCGGTCAATCGGACGCGGCGCGCGGCGACACGAACCTGACGTGGAGCTGCACGCTGGTGGGCGGACAGCGCTACGACGCGCTCAACGAAGGCGGCAACGCGAGCCCGGCACACACCGCGCTCAGTGCGACCGCCCCTTCCACGGCTGAACCGAGTCGCATGGCCTCCACGGTCATCTCCACGAACTCCCGGCTGCGTGCACGCCCTGGAAGCCACCTCGGTGCGGGTGGCAGCGCAGATGCCGGCACGTCGCAGCAACAGCAACAGCAGCAGCGCCCTGGCACCGCCCTGAGCGCACTCGCGGTCGCCAGCGCACCCGCACCCGCGCCACGCTCGTCGCACTGCGCCGCCACACTCGCGAATCGCTTTGTTGTCATCTTTGGCGGTCGGCAGCTGGTGCAGGCGGGTCCCCTCGGTGGTGGTGGTGGTGGTGGGCTCGGCGGCAGCGCGGTCGCAGCCGCTGGGACGACTGGCAGCAAGCCACGCGCGGTCTCACGCTCACGCGGCAAGAGCCAGTCCAAGGGTCGCAATGCCGGTGCGGGTGGTGCAGACGAGGAGACGACGTTGCCCACGCTGACGCTGCTTGACGACGTGGCCGCGTACGACACGGAGACGGGCGTGTGGGTGCAGGTGCGTGTGTCTGGGGCGACGGGCCCCTGCGCGCGGTACGGTGCGGCGATGTGCGCGCTGCCGTTCTCCCCTGGCGCCGACCGCACCCGCTTCCCACCCGCCACGGCCCTGCGAGTCCTCAACAGCCCCACCTCTGAGTCCGCCTACGCGCAGCGCGAGCTCTTCCTCCACGGCGGCATCGACGCGGCCGGCAACGTCTTGAACGATGCGTGGGTGCTGCAGGCGACGGGCAAACACACGCAGTGGCTTCTCGAGCGTGATCCCAAGTCGGGCGTCTCCGTGCTCGCCGTGCGCTGGATTGCCATTCGCGCAGAGCAGACCGTGGCGGAGCTGCTGCCCCCAGCGCCGCAGGACCCCAACGGCAGCTCGCTCGACGACCTCGCCGACGGTGCGTCGAGCAAGAAGAAGAAGAACCGCAGCGGCAGCACGAGCAAGGGCGCCGCGACGGACGCCGCCAAGGCACTGCAGGCGCAGCTGATGAAAACCAAGGTCTCCGTCTTGCCGCACCGCGCCCACCACGCCATCGTCGCCAACGTGCTGCGCGACGTGTTTCTTGTTGGCGGTGAGGATGCCCCCATCAAGGTCGCGATCGAAGGGGCAGAGCCGGCGCTGCTCACACAGCTCGGCCAGGCCGTGAACCAGCACGGCAGGGACGTCGTGCGCGTGCTGCACGTCAGCCCTCTCGATGCCGTCGAGGAGGTGACGGTGGAGCGTCCGCGGGCCAAGAGCCGCCCTCGTGACAAGGCGTAATACTCATGTACAATACTCGCCAACATACGCGCCATGCCATGTTTTATGCTCCGTTTTCTTTCTTTATTGTTTTGCTCCCCCCCCTCTCCCTCTCCCTTTTCTGTCTGTTAAGTTTCTATTTGGATCGGTGTGTGTGTGCCAAGGGGTGAAAGGAGGAAACGAGTGAGGAGAAGCAAAAGAAGACGAAGGTGAACAGACAGCGGTGATATTGCCTCGAAGCACAAATTGACTCGCACAATCAAATCAAATCAAGTCAGTAAAAGGAACGCAGCGTGTGTACGCACATGGAGCAGCACCCGTTCTGTCGGAAGGAACCTTTGACGAGCATGACTTCACAGTTCGGATCCCGGCTCGCTTGTGGCATGCGCGGGCAGATGAGATTGACAACCTTTAGAATCCTCTGCGATCCTTGTCGGAAACGCACGCAGTCCATCTTTTTTGATATTTCGTCGTGTACTCGTCCGTTGTCATTGTTGTATGTGTGTCTGCTCACTGACACAAAGAAAAAAAACACTTGTTTGGACTAACACTCATCTCTATACATGTTCCTCTCTTCTTTCCACACCGTTCCTCTCCCGTCCTACTTTTTCACCTCGTGTAGTTGAGTCACTCTTGTGTGCCGACACGTGCAACACCCACCCCTCCCCTTTCTCTGTACGGATGACATCAACAGCGGCACCCAGCCGGACCGCGCACTTCACGGTCAACCTTAGCAATCCTTCAGACGGCCCAGCGCTGCCGTCCGCCGAATGTGAACAAGCCGGTCTTGCCACGCGACCTCGCAACAAGGATGGCGAGACTGGTGCGACAGGGCCTGCACCAGCCACCTCGGCGTGGGCGGCCAAGCTGTACGAGCAAGACGAAGCGGCCGAGGTGCGACCACAGCGCGTTGCCGCGTTCTTTGAACGCGCCTCGCAGTCGTTCGAACAGCCCAATGCGTCTCCGCCTGAGCGCACCCCAGCAGAGCCGAATCCCCCAGAACCAAAGAACCTCTCCGTCCGCACGTCGACCGCGACAGCAGACGCACGTGCGAGCAAACCGCGCGCGAGTCAACCGGACGCCGACACTGCTCTGTCCCCACCTTCGATGTCCATGTGCTCGTCGGAGCTGTACAAGGATCTCGACGAGGACGGCGAGGGCGGCGCCAAGAGCGTTACGCAACCACTGACCACAGTACGCGACGGTGAGGAGCGTCTCTCCTCCGCGACCGCCGCAGACAGCACGAGTCAGGTGAGGCCCTTCTCCATGAGCCACGCGGCGGACCGCAAGATCGCCTGGCGCTGCGGCGTGTGCGGCTACTTTGTGCTCGCGATGGACCAGAACGGCCAGCCGCTGCCCTTCGCCGTGTCGGCCTTTGGCGAGCCGCTGCCCTTGCGGTGCCCGCGCTGCCAGCTCGAGCACACCGCCTGGGAGCAGGACGTCCCCTTCGACCGCCACGGCGACCACGTCAACGTGCGCTCGAAGCTGTCCAACAACTACGTCCTCGCCGACGAGCAAGGTGCGAACGGTGCCACGAGCGGCCGGCGCGACGTCAGCTCGGGCACGGATGGCGCGCCGGGCTCCTCCTCCTCCCCGCTCGCCGCCGCCACGGCGCGCTACGAGAAGACGTTTCTCACCAACAACACGAGTCTCTTCCGCTACAACCTGCTCTCGTCGCTGGCCGACACGCACCAGGAGACGGCGCACAAGCCCGGCCAGACGACCAGCGCAGCCGGCACGCAACGGCTGCTTCGCGACACCGCTGCCGGCAACCACAGAGCCAATGCCCTCAGCCGCCTCGGGCTCGGCATGAACTCCGACGGCGAGTTCAACCTCCTGTCCAGTCTGCCGCGCGCGAAGCCGACGCATGCCATGGCGTACTACTGCGGGCTGTGCAACCGTCGCCTGTTGCGTGTGGACGCGCAGGGTGAGCTGGTGCCGATGGACTGTGATGAGAACGGACAGGTGCTGCCCATCGTCTGCCCCGGATGTGGCGAGTCCCACAACAATTGGGTGGTGAAGCCGTTCGCCGCACGCAACAACGCACCGACAGGGAAGCGACTGTACTAGTGTAATATCCATTCACGTCGCGACATGTAAACGAAATCACTCCCTCCCTCGCGTGCGCTCTGTGCATCGCTTGCTCCACGCCTTCCCGCTAGCTCCGTTTTTTTTTTCATCGAGTGCTCTTTTTTTTCTTCTTCCTCCTCAATGTCTGGAATGCTTGAAAACGGGAAAAAAAATGTGTGCTCCACAATCGCATTTCACCGTTGATGTGGTCTGGGCTCGGACAGCTCAAGATGTCGTTGAGTACCGCGATACACTGCTGTTCTCGAACCCGGGCAGTCGTTTTTTATTGGTTTCGCTCTCTGCCACAGATTCAGAAAGGTTTTTGTGTGAAACGGACTCGAGCACTGGAGTTGGTCGCACCGTACAAGGTTCTTACCAGCTTTTCCTAGTTGTCTCCGGGTTCCTTTGGTTCTGACAAGTTGCCCACTCACTCACTCCTCCTGTTCCTCCTCCCACTCTCTGTCACGGCTCTCGACAAAACTCACATTATTGTTTCTCCCTTCTCCCGCTTTCACTTCACAAACACAAACACGTGAGCGTCCACTACAAGAAGCTAACAAACACAGCAAGGCTTGAAAGCTTTCACACACACACACACTCCCCTCTTTTTTTCCCTCACACCATATTCCCCCCGTTTTTCGGGGTACTTTTCCGCACTTTGCTTATTAGCGTTGAGATCGACACCTCTCTCTCTTTCCTTTCCTTCTCCAGTTCTGTTTCTCTTTTTGCTGAAGCGTTGCTTCACGGCCGTTCGCGCCACTTCATTTTTTTTTTTGTTTCCTCGCACTCGTAGCCAGTGAATCCATAGCAGGCGAGGGCTTCAAAGAAAAAAAAACACATAACCACCGTTGAACCACATCACATTGTGTGGCACAGATGGCCAGCTCAGCGCGGACTGGCGGCAGCAGCGACGCCTCCTCGTCGGACGTGGGGCTGGTGTCGTCGTCGGCGTCCATCACGATACCAAGCGCTGACATGGCACACACCGTGCTGCAGGCGCCGATTGCGTTTGTCATGACCTTCGCACCGGGTGCCGCGCAGGGCATCACCTCCGTTGTCTTTGGGCACCCGCTCGACACGGCCAAGACCCGCATGCAAGCCTCTGGTCCGCGGGCGCAGCGCTCCGTCCTGGCGACCATGTATCAAGTCGGGTCGAATGAGGGCTTCCTGAGCCTCTACCGCGGTGTCGTGCCCCCGCTCATTATGGAAGGCACCAAACGCAGTCTCCAGTTCGCGCTCTGGGACATGTTCCGTCGCGCCGGCCAGCACCCGCGACCCGATACGCGCCGCACCCGTCAGTCGTACAGTGTCAACGACCCGCGACCTGCCTGGCGTGACGTGCTCTCCGATGCACGCGACGAGGCTGGCTACCAGTTCGATAGGCTGCTCGCGTACATTGGGCAGAACCCGTTCCGCGCGGGTGCCGTCGCGGGTGGACTCGGGACCATCATTGGCTGCCCCATGCACGTTATCAAGATCCAGACGCAGTACCAGACGCGCGCCGGCACCAAGAACGCGTGGACATGTACGCTTGACATTTGGCACAACGACGGACCGCGTGGCTTCTACAGAGGCGTCAAGTATAACTTCCTCAAGGACGTCTGCTTTGCGAGCAGCTACCTCGGGCTCTTCTCCGTCCTGCGTGACAAGATGAAGAGCGCCGCGGCGGCACCCAAGGATGCATCGAACCCGTCGCCCACGACGCGCACCGCAGCGGCCGCGATGTCGCCGAGTATGATCGCCTTCGTCGCCGGTGCGGTGGCCTCCACGGCGACGTGGATCGTGTTCTTTCCACTCGACACGGTCAAGACGCTCGTGCAGTCGAAGCAGACACAACTGCTGGGAGACATGTGGCGCCACCCGACGCGGTTCTATCGCGGCATCACTGCCTCGCTGCTCAAGGCCGGCCCCGTCTCTGGTGCGTCAATGGCCGCGTACGACGCCACGAAACGCTTCATGGACCGGTGGGAGGAGCGGAGGCAAGAGGATGTGGTCCCAGCGCTTGGCTGACGTCGCGTTCCCTTCGCGTTCTTAATGGCCTTCTGGTGATCCTTTCGGTCCTTTTCTTTTTTCCTTCCTCCTACGCGCACAGGTCAGGTTGTGCATGCGCGCACTCCGCACGTGAGTCGCCGTCTTTTCGGTCATTTTGTTCCCTTTTTGTTTTTCCATTCGATGCTGGCTCAGGCGTGCAACACCACCACCGAGCAAGAGCTGTGGTTCTGCAGAAGGGGACGCACCCAGGCCACGCTTCACTCTCCATCTTGGAGTCAAATACACGAACGCACAGAAACGTGAAACATGCATACGCTTCCTTTTTTTTTTGAACAAGGAAAACACTTTTTCTTTCGTTTGCTAGCTCATTAAGTTCGCGATGAGTGTGTTGGCAAGACACCTCGTGTCCGCACATTTTTATTGTTGTTGTTGTTGTTGTTGTCGTGGTCATGTCCTCTCCGTCTTTTTCTCTCTGTATTGGGGCTTCTCCTTGTTGTTTCGTGACGTGATGTGTCCACTTCTTTGTGGATGTTTGTTTGTGCGTTTCCTCAACTTTTTATCTTGCACTTCTTGCGCTCTCTCCAGATATATACTCCCTAGATGTGGTTGAAGTGCGTGCGCTTTCTTCTTCGCATACTCTTCTATGTGTTCACCAGTACACACATCTGCGCACGTTTTCTTCGCTCCTTGTTTCTTTTTTTTTGTTTCTTTCTGGTTGCCACTTTTGTTGTTGTTGTTGGTTTGTTTACTATGCACTGTTTCTTTTGTTTTTTTTTGCTCGTTTCGTTTCTTGTTTCTCGTTTTCTTTTTTTTTTTCGCTCTTTGTTAGCGCGAGCCATTCCGAGCTCCCACAGTATACGCCGTGTCTCCTTACCCACTTTGCTTTTTGACAAACATATCAACACTCCAAAAAGAAAACAAAAACACGCTGCCTCGAGAGCTGAGCGTCTGCCAAGGTCCCTGCTGCTCTTTGCACCACGCAGACTTTCACCAACAGCTCTTCGCGGGATCATACTCGAGCGACTGCTGTGCGAAAAGTCTCCCACACTGATCCTTCTCTGTACTTCTGATGTGCCCCAATTCACCTTTTACTGTGTCTGTGTCCACACACAATCTGCGATATTCAGAATCCGTCGCCGAAGCCTTATCATGCTCTCTGCACTTCTCATTCTCACTCACTCATTCTCACTTTCTCCGTCTACCCAACTTCTGAAAGGAAGAAAAAACGAACACTCGCACGGCTGCACACGATGAGTTTTTCCCGAGTTGTCGCTGTCGCCGTTCCCGCCGCTCTCGTCACGGCGGGGGTGGCTCTTCTCCTCGATGCGTGGCGTGCCATGAAGGTCGACAGAGCCTCCCCCTTTGCCGTCACCTCGCAGTCGGCGTTGGAGGCGACCTATCTCGAGCAGCTGGTGCCGACCGAGAGCGAGGTGCGTGAGGAGCCGCTCCTCGCCAAGGCCACCGCGCACACCACGAGCGGCGTCGTCGTGGCCTCTGAGTCCTTCCTGACGAAGCCGCAGCTGGCCACCTTCGACGCCAACGTGCGGGCCGTCGCGGACTTTGCGCAGCGGCACCGCAAGTGCGTGCGTCTGGATGCGGCGGCGCTCTGCTCGGTGCACCTCATCGCCCGCGCGGTGTCCCTTCTCCAGAAGTGCCACATCCCTGATCAAGTCAACAACGCGCCTGGCGAAGGTCGGCCGGTTCTCAGCGGCCTGGTCTGCCGTGGTGCGAGTGAGTTGCTGATGTGGGCCACGCGCCTTCGTCGAGAGTTACCGCACCTGGAAGCGAGCCCGCAACCGTCCTCCTCCTCCTCTTTATCCTCATCACCACCGCTCACGCTGCTGCTCACGGCACCGCCGACGACGGCTGCGGCGATGCGCGACTATCTCGAGGCCTGCCGTGTTGTGCAAGCGGACGGCGCGGCGGAGACGAACGCCCGTCCGCTCTCCTGTGCGTGCCTCATCGCCACCATGGACGAGCTTGACGCGCTGCAGACCCACCTCGCGGCGCAATCGGCCGTCGACGTGCACGACGTCGCGGAGATCACGCTGCTGCTCACGGCGGACCTGACCTACCGCACGCGCTCCGTCACCGTCAGCACAGCCACGCGCCTCTACCGGTGGAGCCTGCGTCGTGCCGGGCCGTCACCGCCGCTGCGCTCGCCGTCGGACGTCATGGCGGCGCAGACGAGCCTCGCCAGCTGGAACCATCAGCAGAGGCAGTTGGCCAGGAGACTCGCCGCGCCGTCATGTACCTCGTCGCCCCTGTCTCCCGCAGGCGCCGACACGCAACAGCCACGGCCATTTCTCGGTCTCTCTGGCTTCTTGCTCACAAGCCGTCGCACAACTGCGGACCGGCAACGCGAGATGGCCCCTACGCGGCGCACATACGGTTATTACATTCGGCAAACGCTGCGGCGCTGGGGCAACGCCGTGTGCTGGGCGGCTCTCCACTCGCCATTCCTTTACCCTCTCGTGTACGTCGCCCGTAGACAAGCGCATCGCGACGCACTCGTGCGTGTGACGGAGCTGATTCAGTGGTACATCTTCGGCGGCACGTCTTTTGGTGACGACCGCATTTACTGCCCACGCCCGCCTGGCGCCATCGCCATGTGCGACAACATCCACAACAGCAATAGCAACATCATCTCAACAGAGTTTCGTCTGATCGAAGAGGAGGACCTGTTCGTGATTCACGAAGGGCTACCCATTGTCTGGCAGCGGCCGACAACAGACGAAATGCGTGGCGGCAGCAGCGACGCACAGACGGGTGCGGGTGACACGGGTGATGACGCGAAACGCACTCACCTCGCTGACAAGGTGACTGGCACGCTCTACGAGAAGGCAAAGCAGACGACTGAGCTGGGAGAGCAAGTCATCCCGCTCACCACGGATGCCGAGACGCTCGTCGTGGTCGAATGCACAGTCGGCGCCAAAACACTTTATCGCGGCCTCTCAGCGACCATTTCCGGCCTCAAGCAACTCCGGAACTGACAGCCCAGCATTCTCGGAATACCTGCTATCGTCGACGTTATGATTTTTTTGTTCTTTTCGTTTCTGCCGCGTGTTTCCACACGATATCGCAAAAACCTATGAACCAAACTGTCCACGCCATACGTCCTGTGTGGGACTGTATGTGCTCGATCTCACAGTGTGATCCGCTCACTGGCGCTAGTACGCATTCCGCTCTCTCTCTCTCTCTGATAACAGAAGCACAATGAGCAACCCAAAACACCCATCGAAAGCGGTGATACCCTCTTCACTGAGCCCGTCATCTTCCTCAACTTTCTCTTTCCACTTTTCCTCTTTTTATTTTTGAAGAAAGTATCCCACACGCAAACAAAAACAAAAACAAGGGAACGCTGCGTCAGCACCAGCAACGAGGACAAGAAAAAAAAATACAAGTCACTGCTTTTACTTTCCTTTTTCTCTGATTCTCCTTTTCTTCTTCTTCCTTTCCGTGGGCTTCACCACGTTATACCCATCAACATATACGTCAGCGAGGACGCCAGCAGTCCATGGCTCTCGTCAGTAGTAGCAGTGGTGGCGGTGGCGAGGCCATGCTGTGCCGCATCACGCAGAGCCACTGGAAGGAGGGTGAGATGGTGCCGACGTACTTTGTTAGCCAAAAGCCACGCAAAGGCCACTTCCAACGACTCAAAGACGCGCTCCAGCAGGCACCCATGTACAGCCGAATCGAAATCGTCGGTGGTGGTGTGTTCCGAGAAAAGATCGTGATCGATAAGCCTCTGGAGATTGGCGTCGCGAAGGCCGCCGAGATGCCAACCATCATCAACAAGGGCACTGGCGTCGTGTGCCAGGTGGACGAAGCTCTACTGGAGGGCATTCGCGTCGAGGCCGAAGACAGCTCGACACCGTGCGTGACGATTGTGCGTGGCAGTCCGAAGATCCGCTGGTGCACGCTGCAGGCGGTGGAGGTGAGCGGCACCGCCAGCCCCACCATTGAGGAGTGCAAGATTCTCGACAGCAAGACGCACGGCCTCTTCCTGACGGACCGCGCGACGGGCACGTACACAAAGAACTCAATCTGGGGCCACTCTGGCTACTCGGTGCAGATTGAATCACGCGCCGAGCCCACCTTGTCGTACAACGTCATCGCCGGCTCGGACCTGGGGCAGGTCTGCATCCAGGATGACCCTGAGGACCCCGCCCGTGTGGCACCGTACCTGCTCCTCAACCGCATCTCCGATGACCGCGAGGTGAGCAAGGACGTCTCGGGTGGCACTGGCAGTGGTGGTGGTGGTGCTGGCTCGTCTGATCCCTTCTCCAAGGCGGCCGCATCGGGTCCGTCAAACACCGTCAACGAGAACGGCGTGCTGCCTGCCCACAAGCTGGAAGCGCTGCCCGTGAAGCGCGTCGGCATGAAAGTCGCGATTCTGCCGTCGCAGCACCTCAACGTCTACAGCGCGGACTTTGAAGAGGAGACGAGCGACGACCCGGCGCTGATGGACAGCGTCACTGTGGAGCACTGCGCGGTGCTCATCACGGGCAGTCACACGCAGCCCACGTTGGTACGCAACACCATCGCCTCCTGCAAGCAGCACGGTCTCACAGTTAAGTCCGGCGCCAGCGGGCTGTACGAGACGAACTACGTGTCCGCCAACAAGGGCTGGGGCGTTCTCATCCAGGGCGACAACACCGCGCCCGTCTTCAAGGCCAACCACGTTGGCAGCAACGGCGGCGGCGTGCGCGTCCTGGGCAGCCCTGCGAGCTTCGTCAACGGCAACTCACTCTTTGGCAACCGCGGGCCGCAGCTGCTCCTGCACGATGGCCACGATCGCTTCGTCTGCGAGGGCAACACGATCAAGAGCGGAAATCGGACCGGCGTGCTCTGCACCGGCGTGGGTGCTGGCACTTTCCGCCGCAACCACTTTGATGGCTGTGCGATCGCCGTGCGCGTGGAGTCCCTCGCCGACCCCCTCTTTGACCACGACGTGTTTGAGCAGTGCCGCATCGGCGTCTACGTGCGCGAGGGCGGCCTCGGGCACTTCACCGGCTGCCACATCACCGACATCATTCTCTACGGCGCGCTCGTCATGAGCCTCGGCAACCCCGTCTTCCACGGCTGCCAGTTTGTGTTCAACGAGACCGGCGCGGTGGTGATGCGTCGCGGGCGTGGCACCTTTGAAGGCTGCTGCTTCCGTGACTGCCGCGAGTGCGGCATGGACGTCAGCACCGAGAGCCACCCGATTGTCACCCGCTGCGAGATCAAGACGTGCCAGCGCGGTGGTGTGCGGGTCCGCTTCAAGGGCCGCGGTGAGTTCTCGCAGAATCTCATGGTGCGCAACCACGACGCGCAGCTGCTGATTGATCAGGGCGGCGACCCTGTCGTCACCGCGAACGTGATTGGCTTCACGGAGGCGGACGGTGTGCGCGTGCTGCAAGGTGGGCTCGGCACGTTGACCGACAACGTGGTGCAGTCGTGCTACCAGAGTGGCGTCGTCGTCGCGGGTGCGACCTCGGCGCCGGTCGTTCGCGCCAACCAGATCTCGGACTGCGGCCTCTGCGGCATTCAGCTCACCGACGGCCGGCTCGGCATGTACGAGAAGAACGTCATCACCCGCTGCTGCCGTGCGTGCATCAGCGTGGAGGGCTACGCGGTGGACTCACAGGACCGCGATGTGCCCGGCGGGGCGAGTGACGCGCCACAGGCAGCTGGTGCCGGGGCCGCGGCCGCGAGACGAAGCACCGCGCACCACCAAAAAGCGGGTGTGACCGAGTCGGACCAGCAGACGATCCCCGTCGTGCTACGGGGCAACTTGCTCTATCACACGAGCTGCTGCGGTGTCATTGCCGAGCGCCGTGCATCTGTGCTGATGCACACGAACGTGCTGCGACACCACCAGCAAGGCGTCATCGTGCGCGGCGCGTCGGACGTGGTGATGATCAAGAACATCTTTCGCGACTGCACGCACGGGGTCTGCGCAGACGAGGAATCGGCGCTGCAGCTGTTCGTGAACGCCTTCACGAGTATTCGCGGGACGGCCGTTGCATCGCTCAGCACGTGTCTCTTCCAGGCGCGCGGCAATGCCTTCACCGACTGCGGCACGGCCCTGTTGCTGCGCCGCGTCGGGCGTGGCGCGTGCCTCGAAAACATCGTGCGCCAGTCTCCGCTCTACGGCATTCTGCTCGGCTCGGACTGCCGGTGCGTGGTCAAGCGGAACATCCTGTTCGACAACCGGGTCGGCATCAGCTTCAGCGAGCTGCACAACCGAGCCGATGTGCTGGACAACTGCGTGGTGCACTCGCACGAGCAGGGCATTCGCGTGGCGGGCGATGCGATGGACGCGGCACGCTGCCATCTCAACGTTGTGCTGTCCTCCAAGATTGGTCTCTTTGTCCGTCTTGGCAGCCTCAAGCTGGAGTACAACCTGTTCCTCAACTGCGATGAGGGCGTGCACATCAACGCCGTGCCAGGCAAGAACGCGGCGGCGGCGGCATCATCATCAGGCGGCGGCGCTGTGTCTTCACCAGGGGACACACTGGCCGGCACAATGGGCAGCGCCAAGCGAGCACTGCACAAGGTCAACAACAACAATAACAACAACACTGCCAGCAGCGGTGTTGGTGGGAGCTCTCCGCAGGCCGCGCAAGACCTCGTGCAGACCGGCGGAGGCCCCAGCGCCGCTCTGCAGTACTGCTACATGGGCTGCTGCTCGCGCGGTGGTGTGGCCGCCGTTGGAGGCGGCTCCGTCGTGCAGATTGAACGGACCATCTTCACGCACAACGACATCGGCTTCCACGTCGACGGCGCCCGTGCGTCAGTGACGCTGCTGCGTGGGAACGTCATTTGCAACAGCGCGGCCGCCGGTTTCTACGCGCAGGCCTGCCCGACCAAGTCGTGCCTGCTCGAGGACTGCGCGCTCTTCAAGAATTTTATGAACGTGGTCTCCGTGGAGGGCGCGGCGCCGGATCTGCGGCGGTGTGTCCTGGAGGCGCCGGTGGTGTTCAACGTGTTCGTCTCGGGTGTTCGCACGTCGCCGCACTTCTCCGGCTGCGTCATGTGCCCGCGCGTGAGCTTGGCGAACGTCGTGGCCACTGCCGCTGCCGCCACGCACCGCTCAAAGGCAAATACGACCAACGGCAACGGCAACGGCACACTCGCTGGGCAGTCGATCGAGGCGCTCCTGCGGGCCATCGTGGAACAGTACGCGATCGTGATGGACCCTGCCGCAACGGGCACGCGTGGGGGTGGTGCCAGCAGCCGCTTCGGCCTCTCGCAGGCACCGCGTCAGATCTCGTTCGAGAATGCGAATCCGCGCACTGACGCGGAGGCCTCCCTGAGTGTCGGGGCAGACAGGCTCACGCAGTGGCTTCTGACGCCGTCCCTGTGGGCAGACCACTACGCTGAGCCGCTTGCCTGGCAGCGTGAGTCTGAGCGCGACCGGGCCGTGGACGACGCCAGGGCCGCGCTGCAGACCGCCAGGGACAGGACCCGCGCGCAGCTGCTTGTGCGCCGCAGTGCCATTCTCTGGCCGTCGAACGTGGAGAGCCCCAACGTGCTGGGCGGACCTGGCGGCCCCTTCATTGTCCACCGCATGCGTGTCCGCGCGGAGGGCGCGCTGTCATCGCAACGGCTGTCCTCAAGTCCGGAGCCGGGCGGCCACAACGGTGACGACAAGGACGGTGACGATGGCCTCACAGCACTGCAGCGCCATCGCTTTGTCGATGCGCAGCACCGCGACGACTACCTCTACAGCTGCTCTGGCGTCTGGCTCGAGCACGCGTCGACGCCGGTCATGGAGGGCTGCTACATTGGCGAGCACGTCAGCGTCGGCACCGGCTACGACCGGCCCGTGGCGCTCCCGGAGGAGCACAGCTGGTCCTTGGCCGTGCTGCCATTCCTCGGCGAGGTGCGAGGTGGCCCCGCAGCCAAGTCCGTCGCGCAGCTTCGGGCCAGCGAGGCACTGGCGCCACTGACGGCGGCCTACGTGCCCCCGCTGCCGTCCGTCACGACGGACACCTTGCTCGGGCAGCTGCTGCTCGTGGGCAGCCCGTGCTTCTGGCGTCGCCACGCCGTGACGCCGCTCTTCTTCCACGAGCAGTGCGCGCTTCTCGCGGAAGCCGTGACGGAGCCGGTCGCCCAGCTCGTGCGCAAGCGGCAGTTCGAGGACTTCGCCGCCCCGTCGATCCACTTTGGCGCGACCTTCACGGCCCACCTCGTCGGCACCGGCGTGTTCGCGAGGCACTACGCAGAGGGCGACTTCCAGAACTGCACACTCGCGCGCAACACGGCGGGGTGCCGGCTGAGCATGGGCGCCAAGACGTGCTTCAAGGCGTGCCAGATGACGGCCAACGCATCCGAGGCGTTCGTGCTGGAGGGGCGCTGCGTCGCCGCGATCCAGAGCTGCACCTTCCGCGACGGGCACCAGACCCAGATCAAGGTCCTCGGCGTCGAGACATCACCCGTCATTAAGCACAACACCTTCATCGCCACGCCGTTCACCTCCATCGTCGTCTGCGAACGCGCCTCGCCGCACATTGCGTCCAATCAGTTCGTGAGTGTGCAGAGCGCCGCCGTGCTCGTCGAGACGCAGGCCGAGCCGTTCATTGAGAAGAACCAGTTCGAGTACTGCCAGTGCGGCGTCGAGTACCGCAGTGGTGCGCGGGGCAGACTGGAGCGCAACCACTTCAAAGCGTCCACCCACTTCGCCGTGCTCGTCAAGGACGCCGAGACCGCGCCGGCCGTGGTGGGCAACACCATGCTCGACACCCGCATCGCGGCCGTGCAGGTGGAGGGCTACGGCGCTCAGCCGTACTTGGAGGACAACGCACTCACCGCCAACGACATCGGTATTCGTCTGCAAGGCGGCGCACAGGGCACGTACACACGCAACACGCTTCGCAAGCACCGTCAGGGCGTCATCGTGGAGAGCAGCCAGGGTCAGTTCCGCTCCAACCACATCGCCGAGACCCATCTCGAGGGCTTCCTCGCACGCGGCACCCACTGCGCGCCCGTGCTGCTCTTGAACCGCATTCAGGACGGCGAATCCGTGGCGCTGCGGTGGGACTGCGCACAGGGGCAGATCGCGCGCAACCGCCTTCTCCACAACGCGGAGGACGGCTGTGTCATTGAGGGCGCCGCGGCCTCACCGTCCGTCGTCGCAAACGAGGTGGCGTACAACGGCGGCGTCGGCGTCCGCGTCAGCTCCGGCAGCACGCCGGCCTTGTACTGCAACGTGATCGCGTCAAACAGCGGCGGCGGTGTGTGCGTGCAGGACGGCGACACCAACCCCGTCCTCGAGGGTGACTACGTCAAGGCCAACCAAAAGTTCGGTGTCCTCTTCGACAAGAAGGCGTTGGGCAGTCTCAGCGGCTGCGTCGTGAGTGCGACTACAGACGGCGCGGCGGTGGTGATCGACGATGGGGCGAGCCCCGTGATGCAGGAGTCAGCCATCGTGAACAACACAGCCAGTGGTATCGTCGTGCGCAGTGGCGCCCGCCTGCAAGCCTCTCGCTGCCTGCTCGCGCACAACCGATGCCGCCAGGCGCCAGCGTACGGTGCCGCCGCACTCGTCATCGCGAGCAGCGAGGAGGGCACGTGCGTGGCTGGCTGTGTGTTTCTCGAAAACGACGTCTCTGTGCTGGCGCAGCGTGGAGCCAGAGTGGAGTTCATGGCGTGCGGTTTCCTGGGTGCCCACTCCGGGAGTGCCGCCGTGCGCGTGCAGGCGGAGGCGGCGCCGCTCTTCACGCACTGTCTGTTCGCCTCGACGCGCTGCGCCGTGTTGGAGGAAGGCGCCGGCCGCTACACGCGGTGCGAGTTCATGGAGTGCGCCGCGGGTGCGGACGTCTCCGGCCCGTGCACCTTCTACGAGTGTGAGTTCCTCGAGTGCGGCACTGGCCTGCGCGTCGCAGCCGGCGGCTCGACCATTATGGGCTGCATCTTCGCGAGCTGCGGCAAGATTGGTCTCCACCTCACCAGCGACGCGCGTCCGAGCGTTGGGGAGTGCGGCATCCTGCGCAACACACGCGGCCTCGTCGCGGATGGCGCCGCCTCCGGCACCGTCAGCAAGTCCCGCATCCTCTGGAACACGGACAACGTCGTCATCAACGATCAGGCCACCACCACGCTCTCGTCGAATTTGATCTACGACGGCGTGAACAGTGGCGTTCTCGTTCGTGGCGGCGCCCCGACGATCAGCAACAACGACATCTTCGACAACCACTACGCGGGTGTCACGGTGGAGGCAGCGTCTGGCGGGCGACTCGAGGAGAACCGCGTCAGCTTCGCACGCGAAGACGGTGCGCTGGTGGTGCGCAATGAGAAGGAGAGCCTCGCCGTGGCGGCCAACACGCTGCGCAACAGCTTCTCGCCACCAGCAAACTCGCAGTTTCGCAACGCCAATGAGCGGCAGCTCGGCTACCGCAAGCTCGGCACCGAGAAGGAGAAGGACAGCGTGACCTTCGCCGCGCTGCGCAGCTTCCTGGACGAGATTGTGTCGGTCACCATGCTGCGCATCACCACACTGCAGTCCAGGACGGTGGCGGCCGCGTCGAACAAGGAGTGGCTGGTGCAGGACAGCGACAGCGCCGCCACCGCTGGGAGTGGGAGTGGCACTGGTGTGGCGACGGCGACGCCGCCCACGTCAGGCCGCAAATCCAGGGCGGGCGACTCCCCCAGCCCCGGTGGGGAAGCGAAGGAGCCAGCCGATGCGACTGCTGCAGCGGCCGCTGACGCCCCGGCTGAGGAGCCCGTGTCGGCCTACTTCGAGCCCCTCTTCACTCGCTGGGAGAAGCTGGCGGGCGAGGTCGCCGCTGCCGCGCGGTGCATTGGCTTCGCACACCTGTCAGCCGACATGACGGCGGCCGCGCGCCCGATAAGTGCCTCTGTTCTGCAATCGCCCCCGACGGAGCTGCCGAGCATGGCCGCCTCCTCGTCCTCACGCCGCATCAGCGCGAGTCCGCGTGGTAGTGGTGCGGACGCGACAGACGGCACGCGCACTGTGTTGCCGCCAATCGGTGGGCCACCCAACAAGCGGCGAGTCACTCGGCAGGGGCTCTCACCAGCGGTTGGCCAGGAGGGCCGCCGTCCCAGCCACGTCGACGCCAGCGACGAGAGTAGCATGATGCCGACACCAGCCGCTGTCTCGCCCTCGCGCAGCAGCCCGCCACACCGACTCGATCGGCCGACCACCAAGGCAGGTGAGGTGACGCCAATCGCCAGCGGCATGCCTCACCACAGGACGGTGGGTGAGCGCGAGGATCTGCTGCCCGCTTCTGTGGCGCTCGTCGTTCTCTTCTACGCCAAGCGTGCGCTGCAGAAGCAGCTGGATCAGCTGCAAGGCACACTCAACGCCACGCCGTCGCACCTGTACACAACGGTCCTGCACCGCACCACGCTGCAGACTGTGAGCGCGGTGCTTGACAGCGACGCGTTCCGCAGCGTCTTCGAGCTCCGCCGCGCCGTCGTCGGCGCCCCGGTGCCTGCAGCGCGGGGCCACACACAGCGCGACACCAACGCCATGGGCAACAGCACGAACGCCCCGTTCAAGGCACTCGCGCAGACCGCAGGTCACAGCACTGGCGCGTCCAAGAAGAAGCGTAAAGGCTCGTCTGTTGTGGCGGCAGATAGTGGTGGCAGTGGTAGCGGTCGTGCGGCACTTCGTCTGCCGTCGATCTCTGGGAATAGAGGCGCCACCCGCAAAGGTTCAGCGGCCTCTATCAACTCGGGTGCCTCCACGTCGTTGCGGCGCGCGAATCGTACAAAGCGGGCGTCAGGCTCAACACTTCTCGGCGACAGCACTGCGGGAAAGCAGATGAAACACAAGAAGAAAAAGAAGGCCACTGCCGCGTAAGGTCTCCATGTGTATGCGCGCGCGTGTGTGCGGACAGGATTGATGGTGAAGTGGGGTGATTTATTTATGTAAACTACGAAGCGACGACAAGGAGGTCGAACACAAGCACAAACACACGAATACGCTGTATTCCTCCTCCAACGCGCCCCTCCACACTCACGCAAGTGACCTAACAGAACTCGTAAGATCCAAAGAAAAGTGTTGTCAAAAAACAAACAAACTCGAGCCAGGCAGCCTATTAAGAGCCGCTGGTCACGTGGCCAGGGCCCACTCATCTGGCGTGCACTTTGTCTCTTCTCCACTCCGCCTGCTTGATCGTGTTGTGAGAGAGAGAGGCACTTGAAGTCTTTGCTCCATGTTTTCATCAACACGTTGACAGACTGTTTCTCTCTCTCTGTGTGTAGGCCTGTCGTTGTAGCACGCTGACTCCTGCACTTCCCGACGATACACAACACTTTGCTCTTCCTTCTCTTTTCTTCCTGCACCCCCCGTCTCTCTCGCTTTTCCGAACATGTGAGAAATTGAAAACTTTGTGGCGCTCGGGTGAACATTTCTTCTCTCTTCACTTTCTGTGAGCTGTGTCGAGTTTCTGTCTCTGACGTGTCACCTAGAACCCTATTCTCCCTCTCCTTCTCTCTGTCTTTCTCTGTCTCTTTCTCTGCCTGAGACGTTGGGATGGCGAGTAGCGACGCTGGCACCACGGTCAAGTACTACCCCGAGGAGGAGGTCGCGGCGCTCGTGCGCTCCCTCGATCGCCCCCAAGACAATCAGCTCTTCTCGGTTGATGTGCTCATCACGTACCCGAGCCTTGCCGAGCAATACGTGCGCGTCTGCCCACACCGTTGCGACCTGACCACGGCCACGCAGAAAGCCCTCGACGGCGACTACTCGCACGACCAGAGACTGGAATCCCTCAAGGCGGACGTGCAGCTCATGGTCAGCAACTGCGTCCGCTTCAACGGCGACGACCATCCTCTGTCGGAGATGGCCGCGGACTTTGAGAAGTTCGCCATGCAGAAGATCGAGCACTACCTCACGGGCAAGATGGGCGGCCGGCGCGTCTCCTCGTTGCGCGTGCAGCAGCAGCTGTCGCAGGTCCCCAGCACGCCACCGCCAACAGGCGGAAAGCCGGGGCAGAAGGGCACCTCGGTCGTCGCGGCGGCAAAGGCTGGGTCCAGCTCCTCAGCTCACCTTCACGCACGCCACAAGGAGCTGTCCAAGGCGGACCTTGTGAGTCTCATCAAGGGACTCGTGCGTCGCGAGGACGCGGGTGCCTTCGAGGTTGACGTCGCGGAGGTGTATCCCGAGCTAAAGGAGAACTACGAGAAGGTGTGCCCGACAAAGATGAACCTGGTCCTTATGCGCGAGAAGGCAGAGAAGGGTGTCTACAACACCTCACTCTCTGCGATTGGCGCGTCGGTTGCGGACTCGCTCACTGATGTGCGCGCAGACATTGAGCTCATCGTGAATAACTGTATTCGCTTCAACTCGCAGCTGCCGGACTGGGTGCGCCTGGCAGAGACCTTTCGCAAGTTCGCGCACCGCAGAGTCGACGACCTCGTCCTGCGCGTGGCGCCGAGCCTGCGCAACACCAAGACCGGCACGCAGGTCTACGCCAGCTCAACGGCAGCGAGTGCCGCTCTCGCCGGTGCCGCGCCCGTCGCCAGCAGCCAGGAAGTCATCCAGGTCAGCAGCGACAGCGCGAGCACGACGGTCAACGGGAGCGCCGCCTCCACCACCCCCTCCGCCACCGCAGTGGCAGTGACGCCCGGGTCGAAGCGTCCACGCCCCCAGGACGACGAGCAGGCACGCAAGACAATCCAGTGGGCCAACGCCAAGGCCAACGCTGCCGCTGCCGCTGCCGCTGCGGCTGCGGCAGACTACGCGGGGCCCACCGTGAAGGTTGTCGACACGGTCGCCCCGTCCGTGTGCCCCACGCCACTGCAGCCGGCAGTGGAGGTGCCGGAGCGACTGCGCCGGCGGCTCGTCGCTGACCACGTGGGCCGTGATAAGCTGCGCGCTCGCCTCACCGGGCGCACGGCCGCGTTCATTCAGGTCTTTCCACCAGAGCCGCCAGCGAAGCGTGTCGAGGCGCCTGTGAAGGCTGACAAGGCTGAGAGCGAGCCTGTAACCGAGGCGAAGCCAGCCACGGACGAACAACAAGAAGGTGAGGAAGGCGTCGCGCCTGTCACGTCGGAGGCCGGAACAGAAACAACTGCTGTCGCGTCACAACCCACAGCGTCGGAGAGCGACGCGAATAAGGCAACCGCCACGATAGACAGCAAGGGCGATGCCGGGACAGCAGCGGCAACAGCGGCAGAGGCATCCTCTGTGGCGGTGCTGCAGCCACCTCGTGCGGACTGGCCCATCACCCTCACGCCTGACCAGAGCGCCCGTGCTGTGCTGGACAGCTTCCGCGCGTCGATCCACCGCTTTTACGATGAAAAACGCCACACGTCTGACTTCAACGACCCGTTCCAGTACAGCCTGCAGGACGAGGCCTTGTACGTCAAGATGCTGGACACGGTGGAGGAGCAGCTTGAGAGCGTCTTCCTCGGCACGATGCTCTACGCGCAGGAGGCAGCCGATGTGCACGAGTGGGTCGCTCTCGAGGCCCTGAAGCGGCCAGAGATGGCGCGCGCAGAGCCAACGGTCGCCGCACAGGACAGTGGTGAGGCCGCACCGGCTGGTCACGCGAACGCGGCTGTGGTGTGGGCACCCGCGATTCACTACACGTACCTTGTCCGCTTCCTCGTGCAGCTGCCTCAAATGGCGGCGCTGTCGAGTGCCACACTGAGTGCGCCGGCGAACGCACAGGCCGCGCCGGTCGTCAAGGTGTCGCGCGAGGCCCTCGCGGTGCTGAATCGCCTCACGCAGTTCACGTCGGAGTTCCTGGCCTTCATTGCCGAGTACGAGGAGACGCTGCTTGGGTCGGCGGACATGACGAAGCAACTCAGCAAGCCGAACCCCACCGAGTGAGTCATGTGGGTCGGTGTCTGTGTGTGTGTGTGTGTTGTCATTGGTGTTGTCGTTGTTGTTGTTGTTTCCTTTTCGTGACAATGAGCTATAGATCTAATGAGTGCCCTCCAAAAAAAAAAAAACGCTCCACATAAAAAACCACCAACAAACAAAATATATCTCCGTTACCGCTCATGAGCATGCCAAACAGACGCGACAAGGTCGAACTCGCACCTGCTTTCCTCCCTGTGTAGGATACTGCAGTGGAGTTACCGTCGCGGTAATCTAAAGCACGCCGTGTCCCTTCTTCTTCTCTCTGTTGCACAAACAGTTCCTTTCTGTCGCCACTGTCTTGGTGGTCTTGGGTCATTGCAGCCAGTGAAGCATCGCTTTCAACGAGCAGTTCTTCTTCTTCTCTGCTTTCGTCGCCTTCACACGTGCACACACACACACACACATACTGCTTCTCCCTACCTCCATTCCTTTTTCTCTTTACGTTAAACCGTCAATACCACCAAGCGCACCATCCGCATCCGAGAAGGTTGAGGAGGCTACCAGATCACAGCCATGAGCACTGACGCAGAACGCAACGCAGAGACGGGCTCGGAGCCACGTGACGCAACCAACTCCCCGCCGCTGCAGAAGCCCATCGACTTCACCTATTCGTGCCGCAAGTGCCGCACCGTACTGTTCCACGAGGATGAGCTCGTGCCACACGAAACCGAAAAGGATGCAAAGGGCAACAAAACCTTCCGCAAGACGTGGGCGGAGTCGCAGCAGACGTCGAGCTGCACAAGCTACTTCCTCGATCCCGACCGCACGCCGTGGGTCTCCGAGGAGAGCCGTGAAGCCACTGCCGCTGGTCTTGAAGTTGTGCCCGACACGATTTACTGCCCAAACATCAAGTGCCACAGCAAGATTGGCACGCAGTCGTGGGTGGGCACCCAGTGCAGCTGCGGTGCGTGGGTCACGCCCGCCTTTAAGATCCTCGGCAAGGCCGTCGACAAGCTGGCCGTGTACGAGTAAGTGACAAGAAGAGGACGTCCTTGTGTTGTTTGTTGTTGTTGTTGCGTCGCTGTTCATAATACAAAAAGCGCAAGTATTCGCTAACATCTTCCGTCTTTTTCTTTCTGTTGTCGTGGTTGTGTGATAATGCACGCGTTTAATTGCGGACAAGCTCATACTCGTTTCCGCTGCCTGTAAACTTTTATATTGTATTGATCACTTGTGGCCCTCGTGCCACACTCATTCCTTCCTTTGCCGCGCAGTGCCTCCTGCGAGCCATCATCTGCTACAGAGACCATTCTCTTTCTCACCCCATGTTGTTGTTCCACCCCTCACTCTCTCTCTCTCTGTTGCCTTCTCCATCTCCCTGTTCCCTCTGCTTAGCGATCATACACAGTGACTTGATCAGAAACCACGGCTGCGTCGCTCATCGTGCTGCCGCTGGTGCAACCGCGCTCACGATTCTGCACCCGTCATCGCTCCTTATTATAAAGACATAAATTCTTTTTTTCCTTCGCTACATTAACAGAGATAGAGGAATATTTAAAGTCCAACAACTAAAGCCGCGTGTCTGTCTGTGTGTCTGTTTCCGTTCCTGTCGGGCGTTCTTTTCTTTTGCAGTTGTGGACTGACAACTGTCACACGTTATAATTGCACCTCGAGGATGCAGGTACCATCTCCGAGGCCAGCCTACCGCACTGGTGCGGCACAGTTCCCAACGATGCGTGGGCTCGGCCGTTCGACGGAGGACTTCGCGCACTACCTCACAGCCTGGTGTGAGACACCACATGCTCTTCCAGCTGACGACGCCAACGAAGAGGCTTCCCCTGTGTCATCTCCGTCTGCCTCCCCTGCAAGCCCTGTGACGTCTGGTGCGGTGTTTCTCAACGGCGCACTCGTGGCCCGTGACAATCAGCTCGCGCCGACGCCAACGCCACGCGTCAGCCGTGTACGTGGCCGTGGTGGCGCCACATCGAGTCCAACCCCTGCTGGGGCTAGTGGTGCTGCACCAGACGCGGCGCCCATTTATCCGCATGTCTACAATGTGGAGGACTTTGCACATGGCTCATGGGACGCGGCGATCCACGACGCGATTCAGTGGCTTGCGGAAGGCGCGTCGCACCAGTCCAGTCGGCACAACGCGCTCGCCTCGACAAGCTCGTGTCAGTACGCGATGGACGCCGTGCTGGCCGAGACCTACTGTGACTCCGAGGAGTTCGCGGCAGAGCTGGGGCAGGCCGTGCCTGTGGAGACCTTCACCGGCAGCCTCGTTGTGCTCTGCTTTCATCCGCACGCCTCTGTGTGTCTGTGGGCACGACAGGCGCTGCTCGGGCTCGTGCAAAGTGCTTCGTGGGCGACTGACGAGCAAGAACCGTCCAGGGAACTGGTGCGTCTGCTTGCGCTGTGGAAGTTCGCGCTGTGCTTCTTGAGCACGATCAAGCACCTGCAGGTTGTTCGCTTCGAGTTCGAGACCACAACAAGCAGCGGTGGTGAGGGTTCGTCTGCCACTCCGTCCGTATCCGCTCGCACCTCGCTGGACAAGGACAGGCTCCGCTGCGTCGTGCGTGGCTTCTACCATCTGCTCGTCGTCCTCACGTCCCTCGACGCGAAGCTCACGGCTGCGACCGAGGCCGCCCGTCGCGGGGGCAGCCACACCACAGCCACAACCACCACAGCAGCATCATCATCGCCTGCAGACGCCCCGCAGAGTGCATCTTGTGTGCCGGTCACACACCCGACAACGGCTCTCTTGCTGGGTGGCAGTCTGCTGCTGTACTGGTTCTTTGGCGCCTACGATGTGCTTCTCCGCGAGGCGAGTGGATTGCTGCGTGCGCAGGCCATGAGACGACGCCAGCAGCAGGAAGACGAAGACGCAGACGAAGAAGGTGACGGCCAGTGTGCAAATGCGCAGCGGGATCACACGGAGTCGCGCCTCGGCAGTGCCCCTGCTGGCGCCCAGCGCATGGAGCGCCGCA
The DNA here is from genome assembly GCA_030849635.1 of Wallacemonas sp. MBr04. Classification (NCBI taxonomy): domain Eukaryota; phylum Euglenozoa; class Kinetoplastea; order Trypanosomatida; family Trypanosomatidae; genus Wallacemonas; species Wallacemonas sp. MBr04. The sequence continues at coordinate 81,782 of JASANR010001552.1, forward strand.
CGATGCACTTGCTGGTGAGCGTGCTAAACGAGCGGCTGCGTGGCGACACCACACTCGCCCCCGCCTCGCTCGCCGTGGACGTGAAGAAGGCGATTGTCAAGGTGCTGGTGCACACGCTTCTCGACAACGCCCGCGGTCAGCCACTGCGCAAGGAGGATGCCGAGTGGCGCCTGCAGCGGATGCAGCGGCTCTGGCTCTTCGCGCTCGAGGTCGATCCCCCAACGTCGACGGTCGCCGTGAAGAAGGACGGCTCCGCGGCGTTCGTGGCGACCACGACCGCGACGCCTGCCGTGACGCAGGTGCCAGTGCACAACGCCGCGCAGTGGATGTTCCGCGCACTGCTGCGCAACGCCGAGATTCAGCTGCGCATTGATGAGGCGGTGACCGAGGCCAGGTCGCACCCACGTGCGCATCCCGCTCAGGGACCTGCGTCGACGAGCAGCGCCGCGGGCTCCGTGCTGCCCGACGCTGTCTTCGCCCTGTTTGCCCTCTTCACCTCGCTGGAGAAGGTCGCCTCGCCGCACTTCCTCGGGAGCGCGTTCTTGCACGATATTTTGGTTGAGCAAGAGCAGACCATCTTTTCCATTGCCGTGGGCGGGATCGTGCGGCTGCGCAGCATCCATGCCGTGGATCTCTACGCCTTCCTACTCCGCGCGGACGTTCACTACTTTTTCCCGGAGGCTGACGGTGCCGATGCGGCAGCCGCCGCCTCGACGTCCTCCACTGCGGGCTCGTCTCACAGCGGACCGGTGAACGCGGCTGCGGTTGTCGCGGCCGCGGCTGCCAAGTCCCGCGCGCAGGGCTCACAGGACGCACGGCGTGGCGTGCCGCTGCAGCGGTGCTGGACGAACTACCCGACCGTGCTGAAGCAGATGGTGAAAGTGGCTGTCCCTGGTGAGCTCTTTGTGTGCGCGCTCGAGGCGCTCAGCGCACTCGTTGACCACCCGCCGTGCTGCGTGTGGCTGCTCACGAACCCGGATCTGGCGAGCTCTCTGGCGCCGTTCGGGTGGAACGTGCAGCAGCTCCTGGCTGGCGTCGCGCAGCTGCTCACCGAGAACACCTCCGCCATCCAGCACCTCTGGCAGCATACTGAGGAGAAGAGTGCCACCAGTAGCAGCAGTAGCAGCAGTAGCGGTGGCGCAATGATCGTCTCTGGGGCGCGCGCACAGGACCCCTCCGTTGTGTTCATCGCATCCGCCGCATCGTCCGCCCGGTCGGTCGCGGCTGGCGGAGCGAGTCCAGCGGCGCAGAGGTGGCCTAGCATCGCACATGGGGCCAACAGCAATCACGCGCCGATTGATGTCGTGGCCGCCACGTCTCGCCTGCTCGCTCTGCACCCGCAGTTCCCCCGCCTCGTGCAGACGCTGCATCTTGGCGAGGACCACGTCCTGCAGCAGACGGCCGCCGCACTCGCTGCCGTGTTCCTCTCCACGGTGAGCGAATCGGTGCTTAACAGCTTCATGACCGATGCCGCGGACGCGATCTACCAGCATGGCGTGCTGACCCAGAGCGCACTCGGCGGCGATCACTTTCTGCGAATGGATGAGCCGTCAGTCAACAATGTGGCACGCGCGCAGTCTGGTCTGTGGGTGCGGGCCATGGTGCGGTGCAACTGGCGCGGTCTCTCTGTCCTGTTCACCTGCGTCGCGTGGTGGCTGTGTGAGAGGCTGCTTGATCTCGTCGCGCTGTCTCTGGAGGATCGGCAAGAGCTGCTTGACAAGGTCGTCATGCAGTTGCCCGCGCTGGTGAGTGCGTCACCATTGTCGGCTGGCGGCGCCGGTCACGACACTGGTGCGCCATCGGCTTCACACACGCGCATGCAGCTGTCGCGGTACGTGCAGGAGGCTGAGGACGCCGCACTCGCCGGGCTCAATGACGACGCACCGCCATCCCATGTCTACGCGCTGCGCGCCTCGCCACTGCTGTACGACGTGCTCTCTCGCCTGCTGCTAACGCTGCTCAAGAAGCACACGCAGTTCCGCGTGGAGACCCTCACGAGCACGATGCTGTACGTGGCAGGGGCGCTGCCGGCACAACGCGCAGCCACCGACGCGAGGTTCGCCGCCGCGCTTCAAAAGGCCCTCGTGCCCGTCTGCGAGCAGCTCCCGGCGAACGACGTGGAGACGCTCAAGCAGTACGCCCCAGCGTGGCTGTCGGACGCCCTGCGTCGCGCTGGCCAGACGATTGACGAGTGCCTCGCCGAGCAGGACCGTCGCTTTGCGCAGTTCGAGTGGGAGGAGAAGCAGCTGGCCCAGGCGACCGTCGACCAGCAGCGTCGCGACGTCGAGGACGGTGCCGTGGCGAGGCAGAACATAGAGACGCTGCATCAGCAGGCCGTGCGCGATCGCACGCAGGCAGATCAGAAGCGGGCAACCAGCGCCACCGCCCTCTCCAGGTTAAACGACCTAGCACTCGGCGTGAAGCGCGAGCGCGACGAGAGTGACGACGAGCAGGGTGGCCGAACAGGCCCACACGCAGAGCTGCGGGAGGGGGAGGAGGCGGGCTGGCTGCAGGCCAAGCGCCACCGCGATGCACTGGAGCAGCAAGTAGCGACACTTCTCGGCAAAACGCCCAAGCCGACCACTGCTGCGACTGCAGCAGCGGGTGCGACAGTCAGTGTGAGCACCACCCCGGCAGCCGGCCGGCCGGGTTCATCGACGGCACCGATCACCGCACCGCCGCCGCAGCGGAAGCCAACTGTGCTGCAGCAACGCCTTCAGGCTGTCAACGCACAGCACGCGGAGCACGCGAACCACGTGCAAAACCAAGGCGACCTCGAGAGCACGCTCCGTCGCGTCGCCGCCAGCACGAACCTCGGCATCAGCCCAGCCTACACAGGCGACATCATTGGGCCGGAGCCGACGTGTCTGGCGCGCGAGGTGCCCGTGCTGCCCAGCGTGTTCACAGACCCCTCCTCGACAGCCGTGGTGGGCCCCACAGCGACGGCCACAGCACGCGGCATTCAGCAGTGGGCCGCCACGGGGCGCCTCTACGCGAACCGGTTCGGCCCGCACATTGCGCTCGAGCTGCGCTGTGACATCGTGCGGTCCTTCGAGGAGTGGTTCGACCAGTGCCGGCACAGCGGCTTCATCCAGGTCCCATCGGGCGGGGCCGTGCTGGGGTCAGCGGCAAAGACGGCGCGTCCGTTGTCCGTCGCCGAGCGTTTTCCTCTCAACGCCCAGGTCGCTGGCGATGCGAGTATGGTGACCTTGACGGCAAACACGGTCTCTCTCGTGGACGCGTTGAACCCGCTGGAGATGACCTTCACGGTGCAGTCCGTTGATCACGGCGTCAATCGCTACGGCAGCATCCCCACCAATAATAACAACAACACGAGTGGTGGTGGTGGTGGGTCTTCGAGGCGCGCTGGAAAAGGTCGTACGCGCACGGGTGGCCCGGCGCCACTCTTTGTTGACTTCACCGAGGGCGACGTCGTGCTCGCGCTGCTCCCGCTCTCCGCGCTGCTGCCGCACTGGATCGCCTTTCAGCGCGAGCGCGGCAAGACGGACGGTGTGGTTTACGGCATGGCTGAGCAGGAGGCGCTGCTGGCAGCGGTGCCGCCCATGTGGCGTGTGCTGGGCTGCCTGCCGCACGTCTGCTACGTCAAGTCGCTCATCTACGGGCAGCGCACGGCGACCCTCGCCACGTACCCCTCCGCTGCCCCGCGCACCACCACCACCACCACCACCACCATGGCCACCACGCAGCGTATGACGTTCCAGCACGCGCTCCAGGTGGGCTTCCGCGACGGCTACCAGGTGCCGTTCTATCTCTTCAAGCTCAGCAGCCTCGGCCAGGCCTTCACGTCTGTCAACGCGCTCCATCGCATCTATGAAACACACTTCGCCCGCACGCTGTACGACCCGCGCCGCTCCGCGACGGAAAGCCAGCGCTATGCCAGCAACGTGCACCAGTACTGCATCGAGGCCCAGGCTCTGCCCGCTCTTCGCGCGCGGATGCTTCTGCAGAGCACGCTCAATGTCTGGCAGGCGCAGGCCGTGCTCGCTGTTCTCTACGCCGCGGTGCCGAGCTGGGACCGATCACCGGTTCTCGACACAGCCGTGCGCGGCCATGACAGCGCCAGTGCCGCCGCCGTTGCCGTCTCCCCCATCACGATGGCCAATGACGCCACAGCGCAGCTCTTCTTTGGCCACAGTAGCGTGAGTGGCGCGGGGGCGGATCCGAAACGGGTCGCCGCGGCCTCCACCACTGCTGCCCACGCAACCCCGCTGTTCCGGGGCACACGCATTCCCGATGTGCTGCTCATCGAAGGCCCTCCTGGCACGGGCAAGACGCAGACCATCGCCGTGCTCGTGCTGAATCTCCTGCTGCACTTGCCGTCCGGCAGCCGCGTGCTGCTCTGTGCGCCGTCCAACTGTGCGGTGGACGAGGCCCTCCTGCGCGTGCAGAGACTGCAGCACCGCCTCACGGCACGCCACTCGCCAGTCGCGCAGTCGTCCGTGGGCTACGGCGCCGCACGCCTGAGCCACGCGGCAAACGGCAAGCTCATTCGCGTTGGTGTGCGTGGAAGCGTGGACGAGGCCGTGCTGCGCAGTCTGCCACCCGTCTTTGTCGACGACCTCGTGGATCAGGCCATGGCCGCACATGAAAAGGGAGGTGGGAGAGCGGCCACCAACAGCAACAACAACAACAACAATGGCGATAACAACCGCAACCTCCACAACCGTCGCCTGGCCGTGAAGGAGCATCTGCTGCGTGACGCCGCGGTTGTCTTCTCGACGCTCGGCTCGTTGAATCACGTGCAGCGCCACGGTCACAGCTTCGATGTCGTGGTGGTCGATGAGGCGTCGCAGGGCACGGAGCCCGACGTGCTGCAGGCCCTCATGCTGGCCAAGCACAAGGTCGTGCTCGTCGGCGACTCCAAGCAGCTGCAGCCCACCATTCTCTGCAAGGAGGCGGCGCGCTGCGGGCTGCGCAGGAGTCTGCTCGTGCGTCTGCTGCAGAACAACCACCAGTCGTTCCTCCTGCGCACGCAGTACCGCATGCATCCGGACATCTGCGCCTTCCCGAACGGCTACTTCTACGGGGCCAAGCTGCGCACCGACCCGAGCGTGCTCACACGCATCCAGGCTCCACGGGCTGCGAGCAGTGGTGCGCGTCGGCCAAACACAGCCGTGACGACGCCATCCGTGTTGGGCCGCAGCGTGGGTCAGAAACTGGGCGAGCTGCCGCGGTTTGTGTTCATCAACGTCGCCGACGGAGCCATGACCGGCGGCAGGGGCCACTCGCTGCGCAATCAGCGTGAGGCGTACGCGGTGGTGCAGCACATGCGCCAGCTCCGCTCGTTCCTGCGCATGACGGTGCAGGAGTTTGGGCAGTACGCGGGCATCATCACCTACTACAGCGCGCAGCGGGACACCATCTGGCAGCTTCTCACAAACGAGGAGCGCTACAGCGGGCTGCAGATCGCCACCGTGGACAGCTTTCAAGGCAAGGAGAAGGACATCATCCTCATCAGTTGTGTCCGCACGCTCAGGCCGGAGCAGGTTGAACACCTGGAGAAGTTCGTCGCCGCTCACCGCCACCGACAGCGCACCGCGAGCCCGAGGCCCGACAGCATCAAGCTGGAAGAGGTGAAGAACGAGGAGGGGGAGGAGGAGGACACGGAGGCCCTCCTGTCACAGGGCCAGCCACTCTTCCAGACCGTGCCTGAGGAGGACGTGGACGGGGCCGACCTGGCGGACGGCGATAGCCATGTCGCTGCTGCGCCGGCTCTGCAGAGTGTGCACCACCGCGCCACGCTCGGCTTCCTGAGCGACTGGCACCGCATCAACGTCTCCCTCACCCGCGCGCGCGAGCTGTGCATCGTCTACGGCCACCAGCCCACGATTGAGCTCGCGGCAGCCGTGGCGTCCACGCAGAATCCTGCCGCCGCTGCTACACCACCACCAGCAGATGCACAGTCCGCGCTGAACGAGAACGCGGACGGACCTGCGGCAGCACGTGACCGCGAGACTCTCCTGCGTGCACTGGAGGCGGCGGACGAGGATCCGGCGCTTCTGTACGAGATGGTCTCCCACGCGGCGCGGCCCAACATCACGTCGGCCCGACTCGCCGCGCACGAACGCAGTGGACGACTGAGTCTCGGCTCTCTGTCGCCCGAGACGACCACGAAGCCGCGTGACGACTCGGTGGAGGTGGTGGACGTGGACGCGGACGATGAGGAGTCGCCGTCCGTCACGTCGTCTCCCGTGCCAGGCTTCACTATAGCGGGCCGTCGCCAGCCCTCACCCTCTGTGGAGTCCACGCATCGCTGCCGCGCGGCGTGTCTGACGTACGAGCTGCGAGATAATTTGCTCGAAATACTCGCCTCGTACCGAAGCTAAGATGATAAACAGGAGGCGAGAGGGAGTGGGGCAGGGGTGTTGAAGCTGTGGCTGTGCTTCATGCACCGTAAGCTGAACTGTATCGTGTGCACACACATGGACAACTGTGCCTTCGTCACTACCACTAATAACAATAAAATGCAGTACAGCTTCCCATCGTCCAGTTGGAGGAAGGGCAGGGGAGAGCAGGGGCGGACGCAACGGATCGTCTACACATGAACACGCACTGACGCAAGAGCTGAGAAATAGTCGAGAGCACGGTCGCTGGTCCGATAGACTCATTCGATGTTTCACACACACTTCCACACAGCACACTGACATATATTCACCGCACATTGACCTCTTTTTTCTTCTCTCTCCTGCTACATCAGAAGCACAACAAAACACAAACACGCACACACGCAGTACGCACGCCAAGTCATGGCGGCCCCTGTCAAGGCTATCAGCGATGTCCTGCCCGCGCTGTCCGCCGCAGCCCCGGCGGTGATGGAGTCGACGCAGAGCCGGATGTTGGCTGTGGCAGCGGCCTCTGGGACGCCAGATGCGCCACTCAAGAACCACCGCGTGCAGATCAGCGTGCGCGGGCGTCGCTTTGAGACGTCCATCGACGTGGCCACGAGTTACTGCCTCACGTTCTATCTCTTCTTCGGTCTGCCCGTGCAGAGTGGGTCCGCGTCCAACAAGCCACGTTACGTCGATGACCTTGTGCAAAGTCAGCCAAAGGAGGAGGCGGCGGTCACGGAGGCTCTCTCCAATGACGAAGACGCCGTGTGCGCTGTGTTGCTGACGCACTACACGGAGACGGTGCTGCCGGCGCTGAAGACGCTTGAGGCGGCCCTCACAAAGCCGGCAGATGAAGCAGGGGCGGTACCGCCTGAGCGGTCAGTGTCCACGCTGCCGCCGATCCCGCAGCCCGAGCGGATCGACTACGACGCGCCGACCCGGCAGTGGCGCTTCAACTTCCCGAAGAAGCTCACCGATGAGGTCGAAGCACGTGAGCGCGCGCGTCTGCAGCGGCTCGCGATCTTGGCACAGCAGTCCCTGGTCGCGCAGGGCGTCGGGGCGATGGCGGCTGGCTCGCTCGACCCCAACGGCAGCCCGTTTCTCCTCCTGCAGGCGGACTACATTGGCGCGCTCCTCGTGTTTCTGCGGCGTGCGGACAAGGCCCGTCAGGAGGCGGCAGCCGTGAAGTCGCCTGAGTTCCCCGTGCGCTGGCACGAGCTGGGCTACGACGAGCAGGTGACTCTCACCCAGACCCTGCGAGCGTTCGGCGTCGTGCCGCTGCTCCTCACCCCGCTCGCCACGCCGTCGGCAGACCCGGAGACGACCTCGCTCTACCGCAGCTCTCACCCTGAGCAGGTGGTGGCGCACGGGGCGATGGAGGATGCCGCGGCGGGTGGCTCGCTGCGCGCACGTGCGGAGCAGTTCCTGGAGGAGGTCGCACCGCAGATGGCGGCGGCGGAGGAAGTTGATGCACAGGCCTACGTGCACCCGAGCATCACGGATGACTTGCTCACGCTGCCCACGCAGGGGTGTAGCAAGTGCGGCATGTCAGGACACAGCACCGCGGACTGCCCGTACTGAGACGAGACGAGAGAGGCCGAGAATGTGTGTGCCTGTGAACTCTGTGGGTTTGTGTGGCCATCACCGTAACCGTAACGAAAAAAAAGAAAATACGAATGTCATCCAGAGCTGCAAGTCGTTATCTCTCCCCTCCCCCTTTCTTCCAAACTGTGAAAGTTAGAATGAAAATGTGGCGCGTGGCTGCAATCAAGTCACAATCCTGCCTCTCTCTATCCTACTGCGTATGTGTTTGGACGTGTGCACATGCGCATTGTCTCTTTTCCTCTTCCATTATTCACACCACCAATCTCACACAATCATCAGCATCTTTTCTCCCTGTCTTGTGAAGCTTCGTGTGAGTTTATTTTGGATTATTCCGTTCTTTGAGTGTCTGCTTCTGTGTCGGTTGTTGCCGTGTGCGCTTTGTTGCCCCATCACGATTGAACCGAGGCCCTATCAGCTGATTTGCTGGTAGCGCATACTGTACGCTTAATTCAGTCCTTTTTTTTTGTTTCTTTCTTTTCCTGTACGTTTAACAGAATTAACTTACTTGATTGATTTCTATAACTCCTCCCCTTTGGCATCCATTTTTTATTTTGTTTTGCCTCCATAATGCCGCGTTCCAAGACTCGGAAAACAGAAACAGAAAAGCCAAACGCGACGGTGGCCGCTGCGGTCGAAGTGGACGACGCGGCGCGCACGTCGGCAGATGGGTGGCACAGCACCGTCGCGTATCACTTACTCACGCACGGCTGCTTCCCTCGCGCACCACAGACCTACGCCGAACTCTTCTTTCCACTCGCCGAGTACTACGTCTATCACGGCGCTCCCCTCCCGTCCGCGCACAGCAGCCACGACGCGACTGCAGAAGACGTGGCGGAGACCGGTGATGACGAGAGCACGTCGGCCGCGGTCGCACGCCGCCGCCGTGGGAGTGGACCAGACACAGCCGACGCGGTAGATCGTGCAGGCTCCTCACACGCCAGGGTCCCCCTCGCAGCGCAGCAGATCGATTTGCTGAAGCAGCTTATGTTCCCGCACGGCACGCACGTTGTGTTTCACGGCACGCCTCTTCGCGCCATCGCCGGACAGCAGCCCGTCTTGTCGGCAGAGGTCGCGTCAGACCAGAGCAGCCGTCGTCCCACGGCTGAGACTGGCCGACACAAGCGTGCGCGAGAGAGTGTCGACAACGCAGAACCGTCCTCAGAACTCACCACAACAGAACAGGAGGCGGCGCGTCTGGAAAAGCTTATCCTCGACAGCGGCCGCGTCTACTTGAGTGACTTCGCCAACGACAGCGAGTACCTTGCGGCGCAGGAGATCTACTTTGTGTTGCACCACTGGGCCGCTGGTGCTCGTTGCCTGGCCTTCAACTCGGCCGTGATCAGCGTCACGCGGCTGCTGCAGGTCTCCCTCCCGACGATGCTGCGGCCGTGCGTGCTTGCGCTGCCGGGCCTCATCGCCGCGCACATTCGCCAGCGCCGTGAGAGGATGCCGCGCCAGCCGCGCATTATTCGCCTCGCGCGTGCGCTGCAGCTGTCCGAGAAGGAGCGCGGTGCTCTCACCTACACGCTGCTCTGCCACAGCGGCGCGCTGCTCCCCCAGAGCTCAGCCGGCAGCCTCACGCCATCCAGCATCGCCCTGCACGCCGAGCTGTCTCCGCAGGAGCTGACCTACTTCGTGATGGACAGCCGACCGCACATCAAGCAGGGCCTCATGGCCAGCGACATCAAGTACCGCACAACGTTCATGGAGTGCAAGTACGCGATGCCACAGGAAGCCGTCGCCGCCCTCGCTGGCAACGACCTGTCCGACGAGCAGATCATCAAACTGGAGCGCACTGCCCTGGCCGAGGTCCTTGCCGCGGAACGGCGCGACGCCACCACGGCAACGGCGAGTGTGTGTAACTCCCCGACCATCGCCGCCGTGCAGGAGGCGATCGAGACCGGTGACGTCGGCAGCGCCATCGCGAACGTCATGGACGTCGTCGCGCAGCTCAAAGGGCGTGTCGGTGATCACCACGCGCGGGAGGACGGCAGCCTCTCACGCGATGTGAGCGTGGCCGAGACGGGCGAGACGGACCTGAGCCGCGACGGCAGCCTTGACCGCGACGCCACCGCATCAGACACTGACCACGACGGCCACCACGCCGCGTCGCAGCGCTTTCTGGAGGACGTCCTGGAGGATGTCGCGGAGCGCAACGTGACCACCGCGGCCGCAATAGGTGCCACTGCCGCGACAAAGCCTGAGGAGGAGGGGCACGCAGCGGCACCGACGGGCGCCACGGCTGCCTCACCGGCTGAGCGTGGTGTTGGTCTGACGATGGAGCTGAAGGACATCGATCCCTTCCAGCCACGCTCCCTTCACGCTGGTGAGCCTGGCGGTGACGACGCCGGTGGTGCCCACAATGGCAACAAGATGCACCAGCCCTACACTACGAACATTGAGTACATGGACGAGTCCTTCAAGGTGCTCGCGAACCTGATCAAGATCCGCACGGCCGAGGGCGACATGAAGGACGAGGACGAAGGGTTTCTGCCCAAGAACAAGGTCGAGGCGACGCTGCGCGAGCTCAAAGGCAAGGTGCGTGTGAGCTCTGCCGTACACCAGTCGCGTGTGCAGGCCACGATGGCGGCCGTCGATGCCCACACTGCCGCTGCCGCTGCTGCTGCCGCTGCCGGTGGTGCCTCCCCGTCTACCGCTGCGTTTGTCCCGCGTATTGAGCAGCTCTGCCGCCGCCTGAAGCTGACCGAGCTGGAGAAGCAGATCATGCTCCTCATGATCGGCAACGTCGTCTCCCACGACATCCTGGTCGCCATCAACGGCCGCTATGTGATGCGTGACGGACAGCGTCTGCTCACGGTGGGCTACATTCTGTTTGTGCTGTGCGAGGGCCTGCAGGAGCGCGTCACGGCACGCAAGGCCTTCTACCAGTCCTCCGCGCTGCTTTCCAACGGCGTGCTGACGCTCTCGCTCGATGGCGGCCTGCAGCGCAGCCGCTTCAACACCGATCTGATGGATTACTTCTGCGACATTGACCGCAAGATCATCGACTTCCTCATGGGGATGGAGACCGAGACGAGCGAGATGGTGCCCGGCTCGCGACTCTACCACCCGCAGGTGCCCATGTCGAACGTCGTGCTGCCGCGCCAGACGACCGAGCTGGTGCTCAGCACCATCGAGCACTACAGCCTCTTCGAGACCTGCCGCCACTCGTGCGGGTTTGGTGTCGGCCTGGGCAACACCAACTCGGGCCTCGTGATGCTGTTCTACGGGCCCAGCGGCACCGGCAAGACGATGCTCGCCAACGCCGTCGCGAACGAGCTGAAGAAGCGCATCCTTCTCGTCAACGTCTCTCAGTTCAAGTCGGACGGCAAGGCGCCTGAGATGATGCGCTTCGTGTTCAGGGAGGCCAAGCTGAACGACGCCATCATCTTCTTTGACGAGTGCGAGACCCTCTTCGAGACCCGCGAGTCCAACCCGCTCGTGACGGCTGTTCTCGCTGAGTTTGAAAACTACGACGGCCTCATCGTCATGGCGACGAACAAGGCGCAGAACATGGACGAGGCCATGAACCGCCGCATCAGTCTCATGGTGGAGTTCAAGCTGCCCGATCATCAGCTGCGTGAGCGCATCTGGGACTCGCACGTGCCGAAGCAACTGCGCTGCGACCCGGACGTCTCCATCGAGAAGCTGGCCCTCAACTTTGAGCTGTCGGGCGGCCTCATTCGCAATGCGGTCCTCGCCGCCCTCAATCACGCGGTCGCGCGCGAGAAGACGAGCGAGCCTGTGCTCAAGCAGGAGGACTTCGAGACCGGCGCGCGGCTTCAACTGCGCGGCTTCTTCCTGGCGGCGCAGAAACCCCAGGGCAGCAGCGAGTACTACATCACCCCGCGCCGTACCATGGCTGACCTGGTGGTCGAGAGGGACCTGCAGCACAAGCTCGAGGCGATCGCCAACCTGCTCAAGAGCCGCAACACGCTCTTCTCGCAGTGGGGCTTCAGCGAGGACAACTGGGAGCACCAGAGCAGCCTCTACCTCTTCCACGGCCCAGACGGCACCGGCAAGTCGCTCGCTGCGGAGGCCATCGCCTACGAGTGCGGTGCGACGATTCGGCTGTGTAACTTGTCCGAGGTGTTCCTGGCGCGCGAGATCAACCTGGTGAAGGTGTTTGAAGAGGCGCGGAAGCTCGGGGCCATTGTCGTGTTCGACGAGGCGCAGGTCCTCTTCAATCACTCCGAGCAGAGCCTGCAGGTGTCGCAGCTGATCCAGTACCACGCCGCGCGCTACCCACGGCCCGTGCTGCTCCTGGCCACATCAGGCAGCAGCGATGGGCACAGCAGCGTCACCCTCGACATTGCGGCGGCCAAACTCAAGTTCGAGCAGGAGCTCCTCTTCCCGCTGCCGACGCGCTCGCTGCGTGAGCAGCTGTGGCGGCAGGTGTTCCCCGACAAGGTTCCCCTCGATGAGGACGTGAACTTCGCGAAGCTGAGCGAGATCCCCGGCTCGGCCAAACTCATTCGTGCCGTCGCGTTCAGCGCGTGCTGCAAGGTCGCGCTTCTGCCAGTCAACAAGCGCAAGCTGTCCATGAAGATGATCGAGGATGAGTTGTCTGAGCAACGGCTGCGTGAACAGCGCCGCAAGCCCGTCTCTGGGATGTTTGCTTAACGACAGCAAAAGCAGACAATAATAAAGAAGTTTTGAACACAGAGAGAGAACGCAAGCATGTACTTCACGTCCCTCCCGCGCATTTAAAAAAACTTCAGCGGAAACGTGTGACGAGAAAGAAACTCAGAACAGAAACAAAAAACAGACAGAAAAAGTATATATTCAGTGAGACGTGTTAGCGCTTCTTTGCTTGGTCGTGGTGCGATAACATGGCCAACAGGTCACGCACTTGTCTACCTCTCTCTCTGGCACAATAGCGGAGAGACGACGCCAGCAAAAAAAGCTCATGCGAGCGTGTACCTCAGCAGAAATTACGCCATTTCATTCAGTCTATCCCTGCGAGGATACCTCCCGCCCTCGCCCCTCTTCCGCGCGCGATGTGAACGCCGCAAATGCTTTCTGTGACGCTATCAGTCTCCTCCCGCTTGCACGAACGTCCCCCCTTCCTACCTCCTCCACTTTTCCGCTTATTGTGTCTTCAGCGTCAACGCTTCTCTTCTTTCTCTGGTGTAAGGGGCTCTTCTCCTTCTCCCTGCGCTGCGTTCTCTGTATAGAAACGTCCGCGCTTGTGTGCGTGCGTCTTGTTGTTGTCACTCAGCCAGGACACCTGACTCCTCTGCCTGACACTCAACTGTCTCACCATTCTTTTTCTTTCTCTCCCTCTCTAGTGCTTCACATTTTTTTTTCTTTTCACGTTTTTCAAAGTTCTTTTTGCTTTTTCTTCCCACTTCTCGTTGCTCACACGGTCATCGGCACACCAAGCACGAAGACCATCACACGTCAGTATTCCCTCGCATCTCCATTTCTTGTAGTCTTGGGTTCATCTGACTTCTCTCTCTCTCTCTCCCCTCTCCAGACACGTTGAACACCAAGTGAAATCCAAGCTCAATACGTGCCAGCGCCGTTCCTCCTCCACGTCATCCCCACAATTCGGTCTTGTGTTATAGTTAAATAAAGGAAGAACGGGAAAAAACGACCAAGTACCACAAACACTCACATACACGTACGCTGCAATGTCTGTGATCCAGATGGCGCCCGCACGCACACTCGCGCTGCTGTGTGTGGCGGCCGTCCTCTGCGTCGCCGTGCAAGAAAGCCTCGCTGCCTCATCACCGTCATCCAGCCGGCAAACGCGTTACCAGGTGTACTTCGAGCCTGGCCTGTGCCCAGTGGACGTGGCGGAGCAGGTGGACTGCCCGTCCTCGCTGCCCATCTGCTGTGTCTCGAACAACGCCGTGCGCTGCTGCGCGAGCAACACGCCCTGCGAGGACTGTGAGAGCGACGTCATTGGCTATCAAATGGCGCGTGGCAGCGTCATCATCGGCGTCATGAGCCTCGTCATGGTGCTGCTCATCGGCACGCTGGTCACGTCCGGCTTGGGGCGGCACCTCGCCTGGAGCCTCGAGCGCCGTCGCGTCATCAAGGTGTACAAGGAGAAGATGCAGCTGCGCCGGACGGCGGCCAAGCGCTTCAAGGACGAGCTCGCCGCCACGGAGGAGCGCGACCTGCCCGACGAGGTGGCCTGCACCATCTGCTGCGCGCGTCGCATGGACTGCGGCCTCGCGCCGTGCGGCCACATCTGCTGCTGCCACTTCTGCGCGCAGCGGCTCAAGGAGTGCCCGGTGTGCCGCGTCGCTGTGGAGCAGTGCTACGACCTGCCTGACTACCTCGTCTCGCGCCTGGTCGGCGAGATGGCAAGCGACGAGCAGGCGCTGACAACGGGTGCGGCCGGCGAAGGCGTCGCACCGGGTGTCGAGAGCGAAATGCGCGAGCTGTACGGCTCCGCAGAGGGCAGCGTCGAAGATGAGCGTCACATGGCGGGACTGCTAAGCACGGACACGTCCTCGAAGGGCTCGCAGAAGCACACGAGCAAGAACAAGAGCACCAGCAACCCTTTTCGTCGTGCGAGTCGCGGCGAGGACACCAGTGTGACCAAGGCGTCCGTTGATGTCTGTGTCAGTAGCAATGCGATGGTGGAGAGCGAAGAGGAGGAGGAAGAGGAAGAGGAGGCGTCGCGGAGCGCGAGCCACCTGCGCCACCGAGCGGGGCACCGCTAGACAGAACCGTGTGAGAGCGGCTTCTCCCCTCCTCAATGACAGTTGTGTGTTGTCTTTCTTTTCTGTATACATATCTATATATTGCTGTTTTCGCTGCGGGACCGAGTGCCTACGTGTGCGTGCTTTTTGCGTCTTGCACACACTAAAAAGAAAAAAAGAGAACAGAAAAAACGGAGAAGAGTCAGAGCAGCATCACGGATTGTCCCTCTCACTACCCCCCCCCTCCACCGCGTGTGAGAGAAAAAGAAGCCGACAAACTCAACGGCACAAAACGCGATAAAAACATAGGTGGTGCCCATATTTCGGTTACATGACGTGTTGCTGCTGTTGTTGATGTTGTTGTTTTTTAGGGGGGCACGGCTCTTCGCAGCACCTCGCTGTCTCATCGAACATGGCACGACGCTTCTTCATTGTCCCTCTTCTTCGTCCTTTCGTTTCCCTCCTCTCTTTTCATTCCCCCCAGGAGCCCGCGTGTGCTATTGACCACGCGACCACAGCTTGTGCTCCGACAAGTCTTGTTGTTTTTTTGTTCTGTTCTGTGTGTGCGTCTGTGCACTCCTTAGATTGCAGACAAAGAACACACACACACACACACACACCCTAGAGTCTTCGATACATACTTTTTAACTAGATCAACAACACTGTCAGTGCACACGATTCTTTAGATTGTCAAAATGAAACCCGAGACGAACGAAACATGCGAGGCGGCCCGTAAGCTCCTCGTCTCAACGGACTGGTCACTGAACGCGTCCGGCGACGGCACGGGCGACGCGGTGGCGGTGCTCATGTCCCTCATCACGGCAACAGCTGACGCTGGCGGCAGTACATCGCTGCACGATGCGATGGCTGTGTTACACGTGACACGCACAGAGAAGCCGCAGACATTCAGTGAGGTGTTCTTTACGCTCGTGCTGCGCTCTGCCTCGTACGAAACGTGGTCGCGCACGGCAGAGAACGCAGTGAAAGGCCCGGAACCACCACAACGAGCCTCGTCCCAGCAGGTCTCGCGTGCCACGTTCGATGCCCACTTTAGCGCATCTTATGGCCTCGAGACAAAGCCACGGCACGTCCCCTCTTCCCTCCCTTCTTGTGTTGGACCTGAACTCTCTGCCACAGGTCGTCACGCGCTGGCAAACGCTCTCGCCACGTTGCCCTCAGCGGCTGATCCGACGTGGCGGCGGCCGGCCTTCCTGGCGGCTGTGGAGTCCCTCGCGGCGATGGTGTGGGCCTGTCAGGCCTCTGCTCACGTGGCGCGCCACGACGGCGAGTCCGATGCCACGTCATCTGTGGTCGGTGCTGTCTGCCCTCTGTGTGCAGCAGTGGCGATGGCGAATGAGCTGGCGGTGGAGGCGTTGTGCGCGCTGCTCGTGTACCACTGCACGTTGAGTGAGTCGACTGTGATGTGGACACAGGCTCAGCGCCACCTCGATGCGCTGCTGCGCACGGCTGTGTGGAATGGCCGAAGCCACGTCGGGCAGCGACTCACCACCGTGTGGCGTCAACGGCTTGGCGACCACTCGATGCAGGACAGACGGCAGATGCTGCGTTTATTTTGCGTGTACGTGCAGGACGAGGCGATCTTGGCCAAGGTCTCGTCGGCCGGTTATGCGCGCAGTGCAGCGGATACCATCCACTCACTGTCCGCACTGTACGCGGTGGCCTGCTCACCCGCACTTGAGGCGTACCTCGCACAGCTGTGCCTGACCATGCCGTTGATGTGGCTGAGCGACAGCGGCAACACAGAGGACGAGGCGCCGCGCGAAACGACTCAGAGAACAGCTGGTGCAGCACCGACGTTACTTGCGTGGCTTGTGCAGAGAGGCCATCTGACTGTTGTGCATTTGCTGCTAAGTTGGCTCGCCGTGGCGGTGGACCCGACGTTACGGGCGACGGCCAGTGGGCGTGAACATGGTGATGACGACGAGAAGGACGAACACGTGGAGGCAGAGGAGGAGGCGGATGCGGAGTCTACGTTTGTGCGGAGACCGGCTTCCACAGCGGGTCCTCTCCGTGTGGACTTCCACCAGCTCGCAGCGACCGCCTCCTCATCAGCGTCTTCACCGCCCGACGGTCACGCACGTGTTGGCGCCACACATTCTGCACGCACAGAGACTGCAGCCGAGCCTGTGTCGTGGTCGACGTACACCGCTGCCGCACACGAGGTCATGCTATTGCTGCACCGCACATGCGTCGCGGCGGACGCGTCAGCAGCGGAAGAGGAGGTGAGCAATTCCGCTTCCGAGCCCCTCCTCCCGTGCTTGAGTCCCCTTGATCTCGCTGTTCGCAACGCGCAGGGCCCGCTCGTGCGTCTGCTGCTGGCGATGGGCGCGTCTGCCGCGAGCGTCCATCCAACCGCAGTCGAAGGTGTGCTTGAGAAGGCAAGCGATGACAATGACAACGACTGCAGTTTTCTTCGCTTGCTGCGCTCACCTGAGCTTTACGACGGCGACGGGGAGGCTGGCAGCGCCATCCTTCCGCAGCTGCGGAGCTGTCTGTACCCGTCATCCAAGTCAGCCGTGCTCGCGTCGCTGGCGGCTAAACTGTGGCAGCAGAAGGTGTCCTCGCTCCCGTTGTGCGGTGGTGGGGGCAGTAGTGACATCGCGACCTTCGCCGCGCAGACGTGCCGCCAGCAGTGGCAGGCCCACCTACTCGCACAGGACCGCGTCCTGCGTCCGGCGCTCGCGGCGTTGGAGCTTGACCCGTTTCAGCCACTCGCTCGTCTCACGCTCATCCAGATCCTCTCACGCAAGCTGCAGGAGGTGCTCACTCTTTTACCCAGCCTCTGGCAGGCGTGTGTTGCGACGACAGCGGGAGAGGCAGGCGTGGCGGCCGCTGCGAGGGCGTGGCTGGCGTACGGAGGGACGGTCTGGCAGCTCCTGCGCACGCTCACAGACACGACTGTGGGCCGGCACGTGTTGTCGCGTGCGGTGCAAAGTCATCGCTTACTCGATCGCTACGCAGCACAGGCACACGAGGACCGCGTCCAGGAGAGACTGCGTGCGATGAGAACAGAAGCGGATGCGAGCACGACGGGCAGCGGTACCCGTGGCGACGAAACAGCTGCTGCCTCTACTTCTGAGGTTGCCCTCTTTCGCAGTGCCACAGCAGAGAGCCTCGCTGCCCTCCGTGCTGTGGCCAGTGCCGCGAAGAAGAGGGACGTGCGCGTGACGGCAGGCGAGGCACCAGCCGTTGCGACGCAGGTGCTACGCGATGACGAGGACGGCGGCAATGGCTGCTTCGTGTCTGTGCACTGCACCGCGTCGTTCCTCGCCTCGTTGTCGCCTGGAAGCGGCGCCTTTCTCCGCCCACACAGCTCCGCTCGCGATGGGTTTGGTGAGTCGGCGGACCTCGACGCGCATATCTGGATTCAAATCCCGCCAGTGGTGGACCTCAGCGCTTCTCTTGCCCAGACCGGCGGTTGTGTCGGCGTGGTCGCGCACGACATGCCGCTGGAAGCGCCACTCGAAAAAGGCGATCTCATCCTCTTTGTTGCACGCGAGGCTCTGGACGGCGGCGGGTCCGATGACGGGGCGATGCGGCTGGAGGCGGTTCAGTGTATCGCGTGCCACGCTCGCAATCATCCACGTGTGCTGCAGGTCCCGTGCGTGCTCCAGCGCACGAGCAACGAGGCGGATGACGGGCGCGTCTGCACGTTGCGCATTGTGTGCGTTACCCAGGCCTCGCCATCGACATCATCGTTATTGTCGACCGGGCACCCGTGTAATCCGCTCGACTGGCTCGACGTGCGCGTTGCCGCACAGCAGCAGGCAGAGGCAGCCTCTCACAATCGATATTGTGTTCCTGTTGATGTGCTCTGGATGATACGCACGACACCGTCTCTCGCGTTGCGTTGGCTGCGGGCCACACGCGTGGACTGCGCCGCTGTCTGGGCGTACGACATCGCACCACTCGCATCCGCTGAGCAGACAACCGCAGCAGCCCGCGATTGGATGACGTGGGATGCGGCACACGGCGCAAGCGAACCGCTTCTACGCCCCACACGTGGCCTCGCACGTCCGCTGCTGCCCTCCTCGTCTGACACGCCAGCCTTTCTGTACGTGTTCGAAGCCGCGGACGACGCCGGTGAGAGTCGTTCCGAATCCGTGCGCGTCATTGGCGTGCTCCCAGAGAGTGACTGAGTGGGTGAGTGAGTGATTTGAGTGAATAAGTGACTCGTCTCGTTTGTGCAAATGAAAAAAAAAAGGGAAACAGTCAGCACGGACAAAGAATCCAAACCATCTTGAACACCCTGCACATCACGAGTAGGACGTTGAAGGCAAACGAGACAGATTCGAGGTATCCCCGCCATGTCTGTCTCTCTGCATGTGTGTGTCTGTGTGTCTCACGCTTCTACTGCTGGCTATCACGCCGTCTCTGTCAAAGCAAGCCGTCAGTCACCGCCCTCTCCCTATTCCCCTCCTTCTCTCTCGCTCTTCTCTGTATTATCGTCCCCTCTCTCTATCGCGTTGTGGTGCAGCGAATGGACAGCCGCGGTGCACAGTTTGCGTCTGCGACCTCGCAGTTCTTTGACCGTTTCGCAGAGCGACTGGAACCTCTTCAAAAACAGAAGTCGTCATCGACAGCGGCGTCAACAACAGCAACTGGTGAAGGCGACGATGGGATGCTGACAAAGGCGCAGTGCGACCAGCTCATCACGGTGTTCGCACGGTGGTACAAGGCTCTCAGCGCGTCGTCGACCATCTCTGGCAGCACCACAGAGGCGTCACAGCCGCTTGAGCCCTCCTCGTCACGCAAACGGCAGCGTGACTTCAGCTTCGTGCGTGGGGAGTGCGGCGAGGTGGTGACTCAGCTGCCCCACACACGACTCATCCCGACCGAGTGGCAGTCGCAGTCCGTGCACGCCTCTGCGCCGCCCTTTGCAAGCAGCGCGGCTTCGGCTGTCATCCTTGAGGACGCGACACACGCATCACGCCCAGAGGCGACCCTGCTCGCAGCCGTTGCCACGACGTTGGCCCCGCTCTCCCCGCTGTACCAAGCCTACTTCCTTCTGCTCCGCACGTGGCACAAGGACAGAGCCGTCGGCCGAGGCCGCGCGTCCGAGTTGCTGCTGCGCGCGTCGCAGACGTTTTCCACAGCCTGGCTCAGTGCGTTGACAGCGCTGGCGGACGGCGCGAGTGACAAGGTCATCCGGCAGGAACAGTGCATCGCTGCGGCTGTGCAGACAGTGCTGCCCACAACAGAAGAAAAAACAACGACGGCATCACCAGCGGCAGTAGCAGCGTCCTCCTCACCGATAGATCTCTCCCACGCGCTCGTGACCGCTGCCGCCTCGCTCTTTTTCAACGAGTGCGAGCGCCTCAGTGCAGATGGGCGTCCGCTTGCCTTCGGATCTGGCGCACTGCCCTTGACGGCTGTCGTGAACCTTCTGAGCCACATCCAGCAGCGCACACGTGAAGTCGTTCAGATGCACCAAAAGGAGGGGACTGTACCCCATGTACAGCGCCGCCGCCTGCGTGTGGGGACCTTGGTCGCGCAGTGTATGGGCGATCCGCGCCGTGCGGATGGCGTGCGCGGCAACACGGCCGGCACGGGTGGTGGAGAGGTGTTCGTGGACGATGAGGACGGCGAAGATGACGGCATGCCAGATGGCGACGAGAACAGCAACAACAACAATGACGGCAATGGGGATGATGATGCTGATGAGCTCGAGTCTGTCAGAAGCTTGAGCAGCTACAGCCTCACCTCGGAAGAAGACGCGGTGGCTGAGAAGCACAACACCCCACCGCCACGTGAGAGTCCTCGAGGTCGTCCATTACAGCGCACCTTTGTGCAGAACGTCGGTTATGCTGCCGACGACGCTATTTTTGACGACGAGGACGGTGATGAAGCTTACGGGGCGCGAGGACGAGGACGGGCCAGTGGTGGTGGTGGTGGGGCGGCCCCACGGCCTCAGCCGCCGCCGCAAGGCGCACGACTGCCGGCAGACCAGGTCACACTCAGTGAAGCGTGGCGCCAGCACGTAACAGAGTGTCGCTGTGCGGGGCTCCTCTCAGTGCTGCTCACCACGTACGTCGTCGATGTCGCGGAGGCGGAGCTGCCACGAAGTGCCGAAGCGGTGTACTCGGTTGGCGCGGAGCAGCGATGTGTTTTTGAAGGCGCCGCGGTCGCACGTCCCGAGTACGCGGCGCGGAAGGGCTCGCTGCATTGGTTTCTTGTGGGTCGTTCTCAGCGTCCTCAGAATCAGACGGATGGGCCTGGGTGAGTGCGTGCCGTGAAGCCTGGTCACTGTGCGTGTGTGTGGCAGCAATCCAAGAAACAGCAACTTTGTAAAAAAAAAAGAAGCATGACACAGAAAAAGCAGCGTCAATGAAAGCATCCTCGACGAACCGCTTGGTGCATCCGGTCACACTTCACAATTTAAATGGCTGACACTTTGGTGGTGATAGTTGCGCGCTGTTCTGTTTTTCTTATTTCGTTCCCACGTGGTGAAGAATGATCGCTCCTCCTTTTCACTCCTTCTCTCTCTCTCACTCCCACATGTCACGTGATCTCTCAGTATTGAAGCGACATCAACAGTCGAGAAGCTCCGTATCTGGTGCTCTTTTCCCCCATCCCTTTTTTTCGTTCGCTTCTTTCTCATTTTCTCCCCAAAAACGTGGTGAAGTTTAGTTTGTTTTCGTAACCCGGACTCTCTCTCTCTCTTCCCTCTTCGTTTGAGCTTTGCGGTTCTTTCTTCTAGATAGCTTGTTGTGTCACTAACATTGCGTGTTTTTTTTTCTTTGCTCTGGTTCAGCATTTTCTCTGTCTTCTTCTTTTAGTTGGCTATTGTGTTTTTGTAGTTGGGCTTGTACGTTATCTCGCCCCGCTCTATCTCTATTTCTATCTCTATCTCTATCTCACATACACACAATGCCCTCCATCGTAATTCTCGCTGACGATGGTACCGTCTTTGAGCTCCCCGAAGAAAGCGCCGGCTTCTCGGATCTGCTCAAGGGCGCGATGGACCAATGGACGCGACGGCACGATGCGGCCACGACGCCTTCCTCGCTGCATCCGCTGCACGACGAGACCGACGGTCTCCGCCCCAGCGACGACGACGACGACTCGACCGCGGAGGACGTGGGCCGGCCCTGGCCCCTCGGTGCCGACGACGCCAGCACGTGCAGCCAGCTGTCTGACTTCCCCGAGGAGGACCGCTACTTTCAAGGGGCGTCGGCCCTGGGCCTCAAACAGAGCGTGGAGCGGCTGCCCTCGGAGGGCTTCGGCGCGGCCGGTGAGCCTCTCCTGCGGCGGCACGTCGTGCCCGGTGCGAACGGCCAGGACGACGAGCTTCTCGCCGATGACGTGCGGACAGGCGACGCGTCTCCCGTCGTCTCCGCCCCGGTCCGCTCTGGCGAGGCCGCCGTTGGCGCCACCGCACCGCTGAGCGACACCGACAGCGATCGCACCGCCAGCATCGCACCCGACATGGACTCCCGCAGCCACTCCACCGCCAGCTCGCAGGGTAGCTTCGCCGGCACTGGCTTCACACCGCCACGCGCAGCGCTGCCAGGGATGGGCGTCTCGCCAGGCAGCCCCAGCGTCCCCGCAGGCGACAAGGGCCGCGACGTGGACGCCGTCAAGGTGAGCAGCGGCAGCAGCAGCAGCGACAGCAGCAGTACAGCCAGCGGCGACCTGGGCAGCGACGCGGAAGCGGATGAGGCCGATGGTGTCGCTGCGGCTGTCAAGGACGACGGTGAGAATGACAGCGCCACGCCGAGCAGTCTGAGCGAGGACGAGGAGGCGCTGCTGCAGGACGGCGACGGCGTGGTGCCATCGCGCGTGAGTGGGGCGAGTAGTAGCAGCGTCAGCACGAATCGGCGCAGCGTGTCCGCTGCCCCGTCCGGTGAGCACGACGGGGACGACGATGAGGAGCCCGAGGCCGCCGCGCCGCCGACGCCGACGCCGCTGGTGGTTGATCGCCGGAGTGGCAGCGAAGGCAGCACGCCCGAGACCCTCTCGCCCTCCGCAGCCGGTGAGGAGGAGGTGGTGGCGGGGGAGCTGCGCGTGGGCTCGCCGGGGTCACCGATGGCCGACACGAGCGACGACGACGCCAAGCACAAGGCTGGTCCGGTGCGTAAAAACCCACCCGCCTCAATCAAAGGCAAGAAGAGCGCGGGCCGCGTCCGGAGCCCCAAGAGCCCCGTCTACGCAGGCGGTGGCAGCAGCCGCGAGGGCAGCGGGACCCGCGCCCAAGCCCCGGGAAAGAAGAGCTTCGTGAGTCCGCACAATGGGCCGGACGCGCCGCTGCGTGGTGGCAAAACCCCGGCCGCCGGCGACGAGGACGAGGACGCCGGCGAACGGCGCGGCTCCCGCGGGTCGGCGCGCAGCAACAGCAGCTCCGGCAGCATCAACGGAGACCACCCGCGCACCGAGGGCCACCCCTGCGCGGGCTCACTCACGTCGCCGTCCTCCTCGTCCGGTTCGCAGAGCGGCAGCCGCAAGAGCAGCGGCGGCACCGGCGTCACAAAGAGCCCAAACGTGAGTCTGCGCGAGCGCCTCGAGGACGCCTCGCTGCGCAACAACAGCGACGAGGACAGCAGTGGCGACGACGATGGCCTGGTCGAGGCGATCCGCCAGCCGATTGTCCCGTCGCACGGCTACCTGCGCGGCACACACGGCAGTCTCACCACCCCGCCGTCCAGTGCCGAGCGCGGCAGTGCGGGGCGACACAGCAGCGGTGGGAGCGGCAACGAGGACAGGGTCACCTCTGTGCGCAAGGCCTACACGGTGGTCGTGTCGGCCGCCGAGCCGCTCGCCGATGACGACGATGACGAGGACGATGAAGATGCCGACAATGAGGATGAGGGCGGCGGTGACGTCGACGTCGACGTGGACGGTGAGAACGCTGACGCGGACCTTCATGCGCACGATGCCGCCAACGTCGCTGACAGCGGTGCCCAGACCCCGCGCGAAGACGGCACCGCGGCGGCTCAGCTGCGCTCCCCTGTGGACCCCGGCATGCCGTCCACCATTGCTGGCGCCGACGGTAAATCGTCGTCCAAGGTGGGGGACAGCCCGCGCAACTTCCATCAGCGCACGCCCGTCATGATCGGCGCCGACGAGGAATGCGTTCACCTCGTGTCGAGTGATGGCCAGGCCACCATCCGCACACCCAAGGAAGGCATGGAGATGCTCCCGACGCTGTCTGCGGGCGCCACACCCGCGCTCGCGACCCCGGTAGACGTGGTTGGGATGGGCGGCAGCGGCATCATACCGACCAGCTCCGCGGCGTCCACGTCTGATCGCACGGGCTCCAAGGGCGCCTCGCCCGCCATCGCGAACAGCGAGACCAGAGGTGAGAGCGGCGGCGACGACGACGACGATGATGATGATGAATCCGACGCCATCCTGTACGACGGCGCCGTCATTTCGAAACACAAGATCGTCGTGGACTTGGTCAACTCGAACACGAACTCGACCCCAAGCCAGGGCGTCTCTCCCCGCCCGGGCACCAGCGACGCCGCCGCGGCTGGCGGTGCGGCCGGTGCGGCCTCGACACTAGCGACTGGGACGGCGGCGGCATCTTCCGCCTCCTCTGCCGCAGTCACGCCACCACGTGCGATGCCGGTTGACTCTGTGCGCCTCTGTGTGGAGTACCTGCAGCACTTCGCCACGCTCGTCAAGGAGTGTGAGGCCGAGCATGGCGACAGCAGCACAGCGGGCGGTGGCTTGGCACGTTCGAACTCGTACGGCAGCTACGACAGTCGCACGTCGGTGTCCACCACGGGGATCCGCACGCAGCGCGAGCGCGAGGCACGCCCGACCGAGCTGCCGATGCCGCTGACACGGCCACTCGCGGCGCAGCTGACGGACTGGGAGCTAGACTTTCTCTACTCGACTGTCCTATGCGTCCCGGACGCGGCCAAGAATCTCGCGAAGCAGGCCACGGTGGTCTGTCCTGAGCTTGACTACCGCTACCCGGGGATGTACCTTCAGAAGGAGCCTGGTGCCACCGCCCTGCGCGAGGCACTCAAGGTTCCGGCGCCAGAGAAGGCCGGGCTGCTGCGGTTGCGAGAGCTGCTCACGACCGCAAAGCAGCTGCGGGTGGAGGCACTTGTGCAGCTCCTCACGGCATGGCTGGCAGACTACATGCTGCGCATGTGCTACTGCGGTGCCGACAACTTCGAGGCAGCCCACCTTATCCGCCTCTGCTTCCAGGTCCAGACTGACTTCAAGCGCCGTGAGCTCGAGCACCTCAAGGTCGAGAATGAGTGGCCAGCGAATGAAGAGGAGTAGCCCGTGAAAATGCTGAGAGCTCTCACTCTCTCTCTCTCACACACGCTCTCTCTCTCTCTCTCCGTAGCGTGCCCGCACGCGGAGAGTCGCCAACCCACAGAGAAGCTATGTGCCGCTGACCGGTGATTTATTGTATACGATTCCGTTCATTGTTAATGTTCACGGTTGTGTGGTGGTGGTTTGTTGTCGTTTCTGTTGTTGATGATTTTAACGTTTTTTTCGTGTTATCTTTTTTTTGGTTGCGTTGCTTCTCCTTGTGATTTTGTTGTTCACCTCCGTGTTTCTTTCTGTTCTTTTCCGTTGTGACAGTACCGCTAAACGCTTCTTTTTTTCCCTATTGTTGTTGGTGTTGTTGTTGCTTTTTTCGTTCCCGTTCATTTCATACTCCCTGTTGTTCTTGTTCTTGCTGTTGTTTGTTTTGGGAGTGTGAAGGGAATTGCAGTGGGACGGTTCTCTTTTTTTTTCGGGTCATTTTTCTTGTGAACGGGGAAGGTAGTTGTCGTGGCTGCGTGCAGTCATCGGTGTTGCTTTTGTTTCTTTTATATTTGCGCCTCGCGTCGTTGTTGTCACGCGAAGGTTGATGATTCTGTCCGTACCTCCCCCACCCCCTGCTCGGCAGGGAATACTTCTTCTTCTTTCTTCCGCACGCTGTTCTTTGATAGGATACGTTATCCCTTCCTCCTTCTCTCCCTCTCGTGTGGCGGAGAACAAGTTGCATTGTTTCTTCTCCGCAGCCATCATGTCTGCTGGCCCCATGATGCCTGTGCTATGGTATCGCGCCATCGTAAACAGAAAAAAACGCAAGCAAAGAGATCGCCCGTACCGGAGAGAGGTTTACGGGCTGTTGTTCAGAACGAGCAGCTCAGCTGACGCGCTTCACAACAGCTTGGCGTCGTGCGCAAGGCCGCCGCTGAAGTGGCCGAAGAGAGACGAGTTCGTGTTGACTTTCTTGGAACCAGGAAGCGAAAAGCGATTCACAAAAAAGGAGCGTGCCGCTCAGCTCCCCACCTGCGTGATTGTCGCTCCAAAAACGTGCACCTCAGTTCTCTGTGCATCAGAGAGCCGTGAGTGGCTCCTTGCTGTTTATCCGGGCACACCCTGCGCGTCACAATAGCTCCTGTTGTTCCTGTTCGTCTTGACACTCACCACGTCACACACACACACACTCTCTTGGATCTGTCCTCTTTCATTGTGACCTTGTTGTTCACATGCCACTCACGAGAGATAAAAAAAGAAAAGAAGAAGAACGAAACGCATATAACAATCTTCGTGTTTCTCTCTCTCCCCCCTCACACACACACACACACACACACACTTCTCCGAAATGGCAACGTCGACGCTCAACCTGGTGAATGAGAACGGGTACGTGGTGCGCATTCCTGATGAGATCGCTCACAATCTGTTCGGCACCGTCCGCGGAGCGAATAGGCTGGCTCAGATGGCGGGCGGGAATGGCCACGACGACGACGACAGCCAAAGTGCGAGCTCGCACGACGCCGCCCCTGTAGACGGCGACGATGGTAGCCGCAGTGATCCCAACGCGATTCTGCTTGATGAGCTTCCGTACGACGATTCCGTCCTGGATGCCTTGGCGGAGTACGCCTTGCTGCCTGAGGAGAGCCGCACCGCCAACATACCGCGGCCCCTGGTGGGTCCTATTGAGCAGTGTGTGTTCGCACACGAGCTGGACTACCTTCGTCGCGCAGAGGCGGGCAAGTACCTGGTGGCCCTTCTCGACCTCGCGTTCTACCTGCGCTTTGAGCAGCTCATGACGCTCTGTGGTGCGTACATGAGCGTCCGTATCGATGAGATTAGCCGCACCGCACCGGACATCATGACCGGGGCCGAAGCCGTGCGACAATTCCTGCAACAGGAGAACGAGTGGAACGACGACGAGATGCAGCACCTTGCGAGCGAGATGGCCTATGCGAAGCAGGTGGACCCCAACGTGTACTAGAGCACACAGTCACATAGAGGCACAAACATTCTCGCGCACTGTTATCCTCCACGAACTCAGTCTTTGCACATTTGTTTTTCCTTCTCGCGCTCTCTCTGTCTTTATAGTTGATTCTTTCAAAAAGACTTGCCCTCAGAGCCGTCTCTGTTGCCATTTCGCTCGCACGCACAGAAGCACGAGTACCCGTGTGACGTGGCGAGAGAAAAAAAAGACGAAAACGACAAGACAAGACAAAGAAAAGCACCATGAACAAACAAGCAAATCACGGCGCACTCGAGCAGAGTATTTCCTAGCGACTCGTACTCTCTCTCTCTTCATCACTGTAAGCGGATGTGATGCCCTTTCATACGCCTTCCCCTTCAGTCCCGAGATGCTCACCAAATTGCTTTCAAGGAAAGGAAACCGGTACGGTGGGTAGATTGATGCCGGATGTCAACGTGCCTGCACGGTGGTGAGTGAGTCCGCTGCGCTTTAACAGTATCCTCTTATTTCAACGTGCATCTCACCTCACTTTCTACCACCTCACTACCCATTTCATCGCGTTGGATTTCTCCTGTCGCCACTGTTTGTCAGTCATAGGTTCTGTATCGCCGAAGTTTCCATTCCCTGTGTTTTTTTGTTCACGGGCACCTCCTCTCTCTGAAAAGAGTCGCGAAAGAAAGCAACTACAGTGCAATTCGTTTTCTACTGTGAGGACCCGTAATTGCTTCCTGATTTCTCCCATTTTTTCTTCTCTGTTGATTCAGCCACACAGAACAAAATGCGTGCTCTTCGCCCCGCCACCGGTGTTGCCCATCGGGTCGGTTTTCGCCTGGCACTCGGCTCGGCTGCGGGTTGGCCGTGCGCGTCTCACCTGGCGCTCGCCAGTCAGGCATGTGCGCGCGACACACGTGCGCTCTCCGCGCTCTGGGCTCCCACTCGTCAGCTCCATGTAACCCACAAACTTGAGAAGGGATCAAAATCAGCCGATAAGTCGTCAACCAACAAGCCGATACAGTTTGTGTTTCGCAACAAGGACGGCGATCAGGTAGAGATTGAGTTGGCAGCACTCGCGGGTCAGCTCACTGACGAGTCGCGCCTTGCGATGAAGGACATTCTTGTGCCACCAGAGGACGACCCAGATGGCGAACCGGTGAAGCCGGCGTGGTCCTACGTGCCAGAGGCGGAGCGCACCGAGAAGGGGTGCGAGCGTGTGTACACACTCGGCTGCAGCAAGGCCGTGCTGGAGGCGCTCAAGGAGTACGCCGAGTGGCCCAGCAACAAGCGCCACAAGGACCCGATTCCCCAGCCGCTGTATCGGGACTTCGCCACATACGTCACGGAGGAGGAAATGGGCTTTGTGCAGCAGGTTGACAGAGCGGGCATTTTGATCGAGCTCCTTGAAGCCGCCATGTCGATACACCACGACGATCTCTCAGAGCTGTGCGCGGCGTACGCCAGCGTGCGCGTGGACGAGATCGCAAAGGCCGCGCCGAACATCATGGCCGGCTCCGAGAGCATCCGCCAGTACCTGGGCCTCAAGAACGAGTGGACCGCNGGCCTCAAGAACGAGTGGACCGCCGACGAGATGAAGCACCTGGAGAACGAGATGAAGGTCATCAAAGAGCTCGACCCCAACGCGTACTAGGCGTCCGCGCGCACGAGCGACGGATACCGTGTTTGTATTTTTCAAAGTTCCACAGTGACTATTAACAGGTGACTCTTTGTTTTTGTCTTTGCGACCTTCGCTGCTCGTTGTGCACAGGTACCAGCCTCGCACTGATGCCACTGGTGTGGTACCTTCTGAGCGTGCGCTTGTGAACCTCTTTTCTGATCGCTTTGTTCCATGTTGTTCAGTGTTCCATTCTTTCCTACGGTTGGTGAAATATACCGTTTTTATTTTCGCGCAAAAGTATCTTTTCAACTCTCATCGTGCCAATCGTCGAGCGACGATTTGATCTTTTTTTTCTGTGCTTCGCAACTGTCAGCAGTCGAGTGTACAGCAATGCAATTCGATATATCTACGATTACGGTCTCGCCTTCCTCTTTCTCTCTGTCGTCCTGCCCACAGACGTTCATGGAGTCATTGACGTGCCGTGCAACTCTCCGGTAAGTCATTCATCACATGGCACATCCATGTCGATAGTCATTCAGGCCGAGATGATTCATGCTGCTTTTGTCGGGATGCTCTCGTGCCGTGGTGGTCACTGTTCTGCGGCTATGCATTTCCACATGTCTGTGGCTTTCGCCGTCCGTGGCCCCCGCCGCACCCCAATCCGTTCATCTGACTTTCCTTCTCCATTTCACTCTGGCGCTCTCTTATATCTCTCTTTCTCGCCCTCATTCTCTTCCTCCCTCTGTATCCAGAATACAAAGCACAAACACACACACACACACAACGCATTATTTTTTTTCGTGTTGCCGTCATCTCACGACTCTCAACAGGGCATCCAAAAAAAAAAAAACTTTCTAGGTTCAGCTCGCAGCGAGGATGGCACGTTCGTCGCCCGTGACTGGCCGCGGTCCAAAGCAGCAAAAGCACGTCTATAAGGAGATCTTCTTTGCTGGGTTCCCTGCCAGTACATCAGCCACCAACAATGAGCTTGTTCAGCCCTTTGACGGCCAGTTCGTACACGACTTCTTTCATCACTACGGCGAGATCGAACACTTTGTGTACAAGGACGAGCGCGGTGTGGGCAGCGTGACCTTTGTCTCTGGCGACGATGCGGAGCGCTTTTACCTCGCTGTGCATCTCTCCATCCTCGATTGCCCCGTGTTGGCACCCGCGGCTGGCGACGACGCCGGCAAGAAGCCCTCCTCATCTGCCCAGCCCGCACCCACATCAGCCGCCGGGTCGCACACAACCGTGTCGGTGATGCTGTACCTGGAGTTTGCGCAGGCGTGCCCCTTCTCGAACCCGCAGCTGCTTCTCAAGGATGAGCTGCTGTCCGGCGAGATGAGCCGCCACGCGCTGCAGTCGTCTGCGCCGCCGGAGGGCCTCACGCGCACGACGGCGGAGATGGTGGTGGCGGCCTGGCAGCGACCGCAGCCGCCGGAAGTGGCGCCGTCCAAGCCCGTGGTGGAAGTCGTGGAGGACGAAGAAGAGGGAACGGTGGGAGAAAAAGATGAGCAGACCGCTGAGGCACCACAGACGGAGGGCTCTGACGTCACGGCCGGCTCCAACAACAACAACAACCAGAAGAACGGCGGTGATGAAGATGTCGCGTTGGAGCTGTTCGGTCCGGTCTTCCCAGGGCTTCCTGTGTACCCGGTTGAGTTGCAGCAGCAGCTCTGGAAGCTGCTCCGCCCATCAAACTTCTTCACGGCCTCCGCCCCACGCGAGCCGATGCGGGTGACGGTGCTGGACATGTGGTACGAGTACTACAAGACGTACGTCCTCCACAAGACACAGCCAGCTCTTGCCCGCATCACCGACCCTGAGCTGCGTTTCGCGGCGATGCCGTCGCTGGTGCAGCAGATCAAGGCCATGCAGGCCCAGTCCAGCGCCGCTGACTGCGCACGGCGACTGCGCCGGCTGACGGAAGACGACCTCTTCCACGGCGCGCTCAACTACATCTGGATGCTGCAGAAGTACAAGTACGACCCCGTGTGGGCCAGCTTCATGCGCGACCTGTACACGGACAAGGTCTCCTCGCACGTGCAGCTGCACATGGCCGAGTGGAACACGGTTCTGCATGAGCATCAAACACGCAAGGTCGCGTCAGCGGCACGCGCGCGCCGCTCAACGCGCGGACGACGAAAGGCTGGCCCCGTCCCCAGTGAGACGGCGCCGCTCTCGCAGAAGGAGCGGATGGCCGTGGCGTTTGCTGCCCAGCGACACGATCTGCTGCGTATGCGTGATGAAAACAAGGCCACAGAGGAGGTCGCGGCGAACAGCTGGGCCGCGCTCGGCCTCTTTGCGGCGACAGAGAACCTGGTGGAGAACGTGCGCTACTTGCGGCTGGTGCGTCTCGGGCGCGTGGACAAGAAAACAGGCGAGGTCATCTCGCTCGAGACCAAGCTCGCGCGCAAGGCCAAGGTCGGCGACGAGACGGTCGATGAGGACGCCTATCCACTGACTGGCACGCAGCGGCAGCAGGATCAGTTTCTGTTCTCCGAAGTGACACGCTTGTTGGACGGCTACGTGCTGTCCGGCGCCGCGACGGAGTTATTGTACCTGTGCGAGGCGCCCGACGCGTTTCGGTCATCGAAAGGTCACATCGGCTATGACGAGCTCCACCACGACCGCTACACACGCCGTCAGTATTGGCTCGGTGTGCTCAACGCGCTCTGGGTGCCACTCATCCTCATCTCGCTCGTCGTGTGGGGAGTGCAGCGATTTGTTGGTCCACTCGACATGACCCCGAACATAACGGGCAACCCGAATCGCACACACCCCGCGCCGCCCGGTCCGCGCACGAGGCCACCAAGGCCACCGCCACCGCCACCACCGGGTGCGACGATGGACGACCTGCAAGCGTCCATGCGCCGGGCGCAGGAGCTGGCGAAGCAACGCGGTGGCAAGTTCTCCATCAAGATGAATCGACTCGATGACTGACAGAAGAGAAAAAAAAGAGAGGGGCGGAAGAATATCACTGTGTTCTCTTCTCTTTCTTCATCCTCTGTCTCTCTGTCTCATGAATAATTTTTTTTTTGGTTTCTATTGCTCAATGTACACAGGCGCCTCGGTGGGCGGAAGAAAGAAAGAAAAAAAAGCGACATTCACGATCAAAGGCGCAACGTCAAACGTTGTCTTAGGTGAAGCACAGGCCAACAAATAAAGGAAAAGAGTGATGCAATGGCACTCACGTTGTGCTTCGAATCAGTGGCGGTGGTTGGTGTCCACTGTCCAACGCGAACATATTGCCGTGGTTTAGTACTCTCCTTCCAAACAGAAACCTGATGTCTGTTGGTTGCCAGAACGTTTTGCTCCCAGCCTCTCTCTCTCTCTCTCTCTCAGAACCTTCGCCATCCCGCTCCCCACCCCGCCCTGTTCTCACTCATTTCTCCCTGTTACATGTTCGTCTTAATGGTGTGCAGTGAAAGAATAGCCATTCATGCCGCCGCTACACAGTCGCGAAACGCGCCGACTGGTGCGCGAACGCAACAAGATCGAAGGGCCAAAGTCGTTGCACCGCGGCATCCACTATAATCAAAACGAGGACGCGGCGCGCCAGTTCAAGAGCAACGCCCAGAAACAGCACGCCGATCACCGCGAGCTCCTCGTCCACCACCAAAAGATCACCGCCGACTTGCAGGACGTCTACAAGCGCACCGCGGCCCTGCACCATGAAAATGCCACCATGGAAGATCGCATCGAAGAGTCCTGGCGCCAGTTCGAAGCCATTGGTGGCAAGCGTCCTCGTAACGTCCGCCAACGCGGCCAGGACGCGTCTCTGTGCGTCAACCAGAGCGCCGTGCCGTACGCGGAGCGGCTGAAGCAGGTGGCGATGGAGAAGAAGGACCTGCGCGCGCGTGCCGGCTGGGAGCGCGAGACACGCGGTGACGCCGTCGACTACGGTCGCCAGGGCAGCGCGCTGCACGCGGCCAAGGACAAGCGCATCGAGCTTTTCCAGCGCCGCCAACTCAAGCGCGCGCACATGCTGCGGCGTGTGGGTGACCCGACGCCGCTGAAGCAGTCGGGTCGCTACGACGCAGGCGCGGGCACGCTGCAGGTGTTCAGCAAGACGATGCGGCAGGTGCGCCGCGAGGTCGCGCAGGACGCGAAGGTGAGTGCGGTGCGCGAGCGGAGGAAGGGCAGCCGCAGCCAGTGGGACGTCATGCCAGAGGGCAACGTGAACCGTCCTGGCAGCGACGTTCTCAAGTACTCACGTGATTGGGAGCTGGGACCGGCGCGCAAGAAGCGCAGGACGTAAGCCCACGATGTTGGTTGTTGTTGTTGTTTTTTTTTTGCTAATGAATCCGATTAATACTGATATCCTGAGAAGACGCAATCAAACAGAGTAACGCAGTTGATGTCAGTCGTGAAAAAAAAGGCAGGCTGCACACGTGTCCATGCTCAATGCAGTGCAAACCACGTGCGATTGAGCGGGCCGTCTCGTGAGAGACGTCCTTTCTTTGACGCGCATTCGTCGTCAGTTGGTATCACACTTGGTCCCTTTTTTTTTTGGACATACACGAGGGTGCACCTCGGCAGGTGCGTGGTTCATTGATTTCACTCTAGCAAACGTTTGTCTGTGTTTCTGCGTGTGATTCTGTGTGTGTGTGTGCTGTCACGACTTCAGTCTCCCTTTCTCCTCCTCTGTCTCTCCATCCTCTCCAAACCCCCTGTGCACAGTTTCCAGTAGCACGCACACACATACAAAAAAAAAAGAAATAGTCCGAGACGTGAATTTCCATCACAAGCAGAGACACACACGCACACATCTTTGCTTGCTCGGCGTGATTCTTCTCTTATCCCTTTCTCTCTTTCTCTGTGTTATCGTGATTCACAACGGGATAGAAGCACAGCGTGGTGTGTCCTGACAACAACAGCAACGACACACACATACACACACACGGAGCACGACAGACATGGCCAAGGTCAATCTAGAGGTTACTTTCATCTCCTTTCACGATGACAACACACCAGGCTCCCGCATCACCGACAACAACGGCACAAAAACGTTCATTCTCACGACAGGCGGCTTCCCTCAAGAAGTAGCGCTCACGACGCGTGCCGCCTCTGCGAAGATGTCGAAGATTGTGCTCACCTTGAACGACGCGAAGGAGATCATCGTGGAGAAGTCCACCACGAGCGCGGATCTCATGGGAGCGAAGCGGTACGAGGTGCTTGCCGAGCGCACACTGGAACGCGGCGGCGCCAGCGGTGGCCCGCAGACAGAGGTGTTGGACGTGGACCCCAACGGTGCCGGCCGCGACGTCACGGCGCTGCGGCTGACGATTGTCTCTGGGTACAGTGAATTTGTGGGGCTCTACAGCATCGAAGCGTTCGGTGAGGAGTCTCAGCAGCGCGTTGCGGTGATGGAGAGCAAACCAGAGATCAACATGTAAAAAAGAAAAAACAAGAATGAATGGGGAACACTCAGAGAGTGACAGAGAGGGAGGGAGAGAAAGTCGGGAAAGCGAAAAGATTAGCAAAACAAAAGATGCATGCTCCATGTTATTGCTGCTTGTTCGGTTTTTTTCTTCTTCTTCTCCCTTCTGTCTCTTGAGTTCCCGGCGTATATGTGTGTACATGTGTGCGTTGCCGCTAGAAGACAACAAAAAATACAAATACAAAACAAAAGCATCTGATGGTATTCAACTGTTCTTTGTGCCTTCGACTCGGCGTAGAATGGTGATCAGTGCGTGAGCATCGTCGCTGCGTAGCCTCGCGATGTCGGACCTTTTCGCCGCATTCACGCTTCTGCTGTCCGTGTCTCTGTCTCTTGCTGACGTGAAGCGCTCTCTGTTTGCTTTCAAAGGTGATCAGCTCCGTGGCGGAAAGCAAGAGCTACCACAGTCTCTCCCTCACACAAATGCACACTCGTAGTGCAACGGCATCTCATTTCATCTCATTACATCTCTCTCTCTCGGTCTCACAATCTTTTTTCTTTTTTTTTTCGCTGTCGC
Organism: Wallacemonas sp. MBr04; assembly: GCA_030849635.1. Taxonomy (NCBI): domain Eukaryota; phylum Euglenozoa; class Kinetoplastea; order Trypanosomatida; family Trypanosomatidae; genus Wallacemonas; species Wallacemonas sp. MBr04. The sequence continues at coordinate 116,167 of JASANR010001552.1, forward strand.
TGCTCAAAGCACTAAACAGGATCAAGAAACACTCCACTGTGGAGCGCAACAACACACCACACCCCCAGCGCGTAGTCTGCCATGTCGTTCGCATCAATCCTTGACCCGCAGCCGCCGGAGCAGCCGATTCAGAAGGTCATGCTCATGGCCAAGGACAGCACGCTCTCGACGGCACTCATGACGGTCGTTGGTGGTTACGTCATGGGCTTCGGCTTCTCGCTCTTTGGCTCCATGATCGCCACGGAGACGTCCACGTACACGATGGGTGCGGCTGACTTCTTCCGTTACAGCGTCCGCTCTGCGCACCGCCTCGGTGCCAGCTTCGCCTTCTTCGGCTTCCTCTTCGGTGGCATTGAGGTGGCGATGGAGAAGCGTCGCGGTCGCAAGGATCAGTGGAACCCGACTGCCTCTGGTGGCGTGATCGGTGGCTTCTACGGCTGGCGCAGCTACAAGTATCCTGGCCTGGTTGGTGGTGTGATCGGTGGCGCCGCGCTCTCCCTGGTCTTCGAGAAGATGCTTGACTGGATGGGTTTCGCTTCCCACTAAGCCGCTCCCAACAGGGAAGATGCCGAAGAAAAACAGAAAAGGCAGGCTCGAAGCAAAAAAAAATGAACAAAAGTACGGTGTTCACATACATATATACTTACCCAGTGGTATGAAGATGGCACGTGTTTTCGACTTCTTTCATCTCGCCCTTCCACATCAAAAAGAAAGAAAAATGCAAAAGGAAAAGGTGCGCTGTCAAGGCAGTCTTCTGTTGTCTGTCCTTGCACACACACACACACACGCTTGTATTCACAGAAGTTTCAAACTTTGGTTTTATTATGGTTTCCTGTTTTGCTTTGTTTTGCTCTTGTGTCGTGTTTTCCGGACCAGTAGGAGAGAAAGAGGGATGTGCTTGGGGTTTGTTTGTTTGTTTGTTTTCCTTTCTGTTGGTGTTCGTGTCTCCCTTTCTCTCTCATGTTTTGGTTCGTTTTGTTCGTGCCGCTTCGTCTGTGTATCGGAAGATGAGGATTTTCTCTGGGTTCATTTCTATGTGTGTGTGTGTCTCTCTAATACGTAACGAAAACATTCACAAGTACAGTTTTTTGTCGCACATCTGCGCCATCGACCGCTACGTTTCGCACGTCGTTGCGGTTGTTTTCTGTCTCGAAATAAAAAAGAGAGCCAAATGAAATCGATGGGTACGCGCCGTCTTGGAAGACAGCAGGAAACGAGAGAGCGCGTCTGTCACAAACAGTGTGCGCGCGTCTTTAGCCTTTTCTGCACCGGCACTGTCGCTCAACGCTCAGATATGTGCGCTCGAACTCTCATTGCGACGTTGCCCCAACTCTTCTTGTCCTCTTGCTTCATTCATCGTCATTCTCGTCACCACTTCTCCTCACTGTGTCTGTTGCGCTCTAACGCGTGTCGTAGGTGTTGCACAACACGCCACGTCAGTTTTCAATAGACAGCCACAAGCTCGTAAAGCACTCCGCGTTCATTACGCACAACAGCTGAAAGAACAACAACAAGAAGAAGCATGTTCCGTCGTGTTGCTCTTTCTGTGACGACACCTGCGCTTGCAGCTACGGCGCTCTCCAGCGGTTGCGTGGCGCGCTTCCAGTCGTCCGCGGCAGCCACCGGTGATCGCCGCTACAACAACAACAACAACCAGGGCGGTCGGCGTCGCAATAACAACAACAATAACCGTCAGCGCATGCGCCGTGCGCTGATGCCGCCCGCGTTTGACATCGTGCATTGGAACGACGCGGACATCACCAAGGGCTACCTGCTGCGTGTGCTGCACCGCGAGAACGCCATTGTGCTCGACTACCACCGTCAGGTCCGTGGCGCGCCGGCCAGCGCCGACGACGCGTCCGAGGCCGCCGCTGAAGGCACCGGTGCGCCGGTTGGCAACCGCGCTGAGCGTGTCGTCGCGGTGCAGCTGCCGCCCGTCTACATCGCCCGCTTCCTCGGTGTCCTGGAAGGTCGCATGGACAAGGCAGAGGTGCAGTCGCGCTACACCAACGCCACCTTCGCACCGGACACGGCCAAGGGCCCGCACCACTACTCTCTGCAGTGCGTCTCGACGAAGCCAACGACCGGGCAGCAGCAGAACGTTGACGGCACAGATGTGAACGAGGAGAGCATCAGCTGGAACGTTGAGCTGGATCCCGCGGAGTCGCTGATGCTTCATCGCTTCCTGTCCCAGGCGCTGCAGTACAACAGCGGCTTTATCCGCCGAATCTTTTAACGCACTGGGCTCTGTGTGAGAGGAAGGAAAACAAATGGTGTCGATGTTGTGGATAGCGTTGCCTTGCACTCATCTTGTTTGTGGTTATTATTGGCTTGTTTGGAGCTGCGTTCCAACTCGTTTCACGTAGTACTTGTCCTCCATTTTTTTGTGTTTTCGTTTCTCGTCTTCCGTTTCTTGGTGAGAAACCCTTTGGATGGCGACGTGCTTGCACGCGTCTTCGCTGCACACACTCAAAAAGAAAAAAGAAAAAAGAAGAAAGACTGTTGGTAAAGCGAGCAATGAGGCGGACAGCGTCACGTTGCATGCAAAACAGATCGGATATTTTGCGCAGCCTGTGATGGTGGGTCGCGTCCACTTGGAAACACTCCGGTATCACCGCTCTGCCACTCAGTGTCGGTGCTCTCGGTCTCCACGTAAAAGACTACACACACGCCGGCAGCTTGCCCCAGTTAATGCGAGAGAGACACAGAGAGAGAGACTCGCATATGGATTGTCGCTCTCGCATTTTGTTTTCTGTGTGATCCATCAATCATATTCACTACTCTGTGTTAATTCCATTGCATCCCTTCACCATCCTTTTTTCTTCTTTTTCTCTCTCTGTTGTCGTTTTCGTCACCTGCTGGATTGATAGCTATCGCGAACTCACCACATAGAACCCCGAGAGATCACTCTTCTCCATACCTCACTCTCCAGACACACACATCAAAATCCACCACATTATTCAGGTGTTGGGTGTTACCATTTTTTCTTTTTTTTTGACATTTTAGTTTTCGTTGCACCACATTCCTCTCCCCCCCCCCATACTTGCTGACTATTTGCGCACACAATGAGCCAGTCTCACGAAGAATACCCCTCAGAGGACGTCCCCTCCCTCGTCTCTGAAACTGTCCCGGAGGAACAAGCGGAGCACATCACTGTGAACGGCAGTGAGGACGAGGTCCACGCTGAGGCGGAGGCGGAGGCGGAGGCGGAGCCCAGTGTGGATGTCGTATCCGATCATCACGCCGAGGAGGATGAGGATGCGGCGCGTGACGCCTCGCCACCGAACGTGGCTGATCGCTACGCCGAGGCACACGGCGACAGCGACAGTGACGCGAACAGCCACCCACCCGCGGCACCCGGCGAGGCGGAGGCGGACGAGGACGTCCTTGACCCGCCTGCAAAGCGCTCTGGCACGGTGCCACTATCCACCAACAACAAGACCGCCAGCGGTGCCGCCCACGACCACGACGCGTCCTCGCACAGCGACGGCAGCGATGACGACCGCGGTGACGCAGAGAACGAGCGGCTGTTCAACCTGTACCAGGAGCGTCTCAATAGCAAGCCGCTCGGCAGCGCGCGCGAGGCCAAGACCAGGGCGGGTGGTCCGCCGGTGTCGCCGCACGCGGAGGGCTACGCCCGGCGTGGCAGCGCGGGTCTCGTGCGGGGCAACAGCTACCAGGGCACGGGTCGCCAGTCCGTCGCGGCGAGTGAGAGCGCCGTGGCGTACCGCCGTCGCGCGTCTGTGCTGTCGTCCGCGCGCTACAACGCGGCCCGCGCGAGCATTGGTGGGTCTGGCCAGTACACGGCAGACCGCCGGCGCAGCAGCGTGGCCATGACGGAGGGTGAGCAGCTCGCGCTCGAGCGGATGGAGGAGAACGAGTCGCGCCGCGAGGCCGCCAAGGAGCGGGCGGAGCTCATCAAGGCCTACCGCGACGAGGACGTGGTGGAGATGGAGCTTCAGAAGGAGATCGCCGCGGAGGAGCGGCTCGCGGACCGCATGCACGCCCAGGAACGCCAGCGCGCAGAGCGCATCCGCGCGAACTGGGAGCGCCAGGAGCGCGCACGCGCACGCCGCGAATCGCAGGAGCAGGAGCGAAAGCAGACGATCGAGTCCAGCATCGAAACCAAGACTGCGCCAACGGACCCGTTCCAGGTGATGATGGCGCGGCGTCGCTACAGCGCCGCGATTGTGCGCAGCGACATGCCCGTGACCCCGCACCGCCGCATCACCGCTGGCCGCCGTGAGAGCCAGGGTGCACCGGACAAGAGCGACCAGTCGGCCGAGACCGGCGCACCCGAGGCCCAGCCCGCGCCGGCACGTTCGTCTGCGCGCGGCGTTGGCAGTGGCGCCGGCACACCGCGCTCCCGTCGCTCCTCCGTTCAGGAGGCGAAAGACATGTGGCGTGCTCCAGCGGCGCCGGAGGGAAAGACGAAGGCCTGGCGTTAATCGCCCCGTAGAGAAGAAAAAAGAAGAGAAGAAACATCAAAGGCAACAAGAAACAAAACAGAGAAAAGAGAACGAAACACCATTCTCCGTTGTGCCAGTGCCTTCCTTGTTCTTCCCTTCTTTGCTTCACGTTTGTCGGTGTTCGTCAGGCGCGTCTGTGTGTGTGTGTGTGTGTGTGTGCACACCATGGTATGTACGCTTGATGCGTTTCGTTGTGGGTGTGAGGTGCTCACGTCATCGTTATCTTGTGCTTTTCAATCTCTTTCCCCCCGCACCCGCACCCTTCAGTTCCCGATTTCCGCATTTTGTGTGTGGATGTGTTCGTTTGTGTTTGCTCCTCTCTTTTTTCCCCTCTCTTTGTTTTTCTTTCATGTCCTTTCTGAACTGCGTGATTTCTTCCCTCACGTTGCGTTGTTTATTTTTCTCCACATCTCCACACACACGCACACACGCATCTGCTTCGTTACTGTGCCTAGTTCCCATTTCGTTGCGGTTGTTGTTTGTTTGTTTGTTTGTTTGTTTTGTGTGTGGGTGTGACGGCAGTTGTAGTTCCCTTGTGGAATTCGAAAGAGACACGTAGAGCATGTACGTAAGGAACACAATCCTGTTTGTTTGTTTGTAGAGAGGAAAAAGACAAAGCCCTAAAAAAAGCACACGCGAGTAGCCGTCTTGTTGGCCAGCAACATTGTGTTTTTTGTTTGTTTTTGTGCTGGTCACTTTCTTCGCCTCCCTCATTATTGTGAGCTTGTTCCCTACCTCCCACCCACACCTCCCCCTTTCATCTGGGTGCGTTTGGTTGACTGATTTCTCAGATTTCAGCAACGCATTGTTCTGTTTTCTCGTTTTTTTTTCTCTCTCTCTCTCTCTCTCTCTCTCTCTTCGCTCTCTATTCACTATGTGATTCTGTACCAAGAAAACATACTGTAGCCACAAAGGTCAACAGAAAGAAAAAAATGGAGCAGCGTGACCTTTAGCGCTCCGTCCTCGCCAACAGTGTGTAGTCGTGTGTGTACAGAATAAGAGAACAGGGGAAGAGGAAAAGGCATACTCTGTTCATCATATATATCAGCAGAAGCAACAGCACGACACTCTCGGCTGCCACTCTTCCCTCCTCATGCTCTTTCTCAACCACGAAGCCACAGTCCAAGGTGACTTGACCGATGCACGTTGACAATGGACCACACGAAGCGAACCTTGAAGGATTCGTTCCTCGCTCGCTCGTTCTTTGCACGTCCACACAATCACAACAAGCCGACGCTGTGTACTGCCCTAGACTACTATCGTCATCGCTGTCCATCTTTCAACTCCACCTTTCTCCCCCTCCTCCTCCTCCCATCACAGAGAATCCGACCAAGGTCACCTTCCCGTTGTTTCCCAGATTTTTCATCGGTTCGCCCTTCCTCCTCCCCCCTCCCCCCACTCTCTCCCCGTCTTCGCTGTGAAACACGGAAATGAGTTACATCGGTCGTGAAGGTTCCCCGCTCGCGCAGCGTCCCGTCAACAAGAAGCAAAGCGCCACGTACGGCGCCAAGAGTGCGCCGCGCACCGAGCGCAGCCTCAGCGCGAGTCCACTGCCCCAGGTCGAACTCTCCGGCGCCGTCACGGAGCTCGTCCTGGAGAACGAGAAGCTCATTGGCGAAACCATCGTTCTGCGCGGCAGCTACAAGGCCCTGGCTGAAAAGTGTGGTGTCTACCAGACTGAGAACGAGCGGCTCAAGGAGGAGCTGAACATGCTCCGCAACGAGCTTGGCCTCGCGCACGACGCCGTCACCAACAAGGACGGCACCGTCGTCAACTACAAGAAGGAGTGTGAGCGGCTGAACCTGGTCGTCGAGCGGCAGTCTGAGGAGACGGAGAAGCTCAAGGCCATGGTGGAAGGCGCGACGGCACGCATCCACGCCACCGCCTCCGTGACGTCCGCCTCCGCCTCCCTCGACGAAGTCGGCGAACGCATGCTGGAGGAGATCAACAGCGCCACGCGACAGGCCACCAACCTGATCAAGCTCGTCAAGCTCTTGGACGACAACGTCGCCGCATCCAAGGCCCGTGGTCGCACCGACGCGGCGCAGTGGGACAAGGACCTGCAGAACCTGGACAAGCAGCTGGCGAGAATCCGGGAGAATCGCGACAACACGAGCTCGAGTACGTCTGTTGTGGCGGTCGCGGCGCTGCCTGTGCGCACTCTCTGCGTTGACAGCGTTGACCTGGCGATCTCGCTCATCAGGAAGTCCATTGCCAGCCCCTGAGCCTAACCAAGACAGAAGTGGTGTGCCTTTTTCCCATCCCTCGTGTACCTCGTTCTTTTCTCTCTTTGTTTGTTTGTTTGTTTAGATGCAGAATCTTAGATTTATTTTTCGCTTTTTCTTTTCTTTCCTCTGATTTTGTGATTTTGGTTTCGGCTTACTTTGCCGTCCACTGTTGCCCCCATTGTTTTTTTTTTGTACCGCACAGAACATTTGTTTTTGTTTTTCCTTCTCTTTTCTTTCTTGTTCCTTTCCATCCTCCTCACTTTGTCCTATATATCTATATGCATCCCTCACGCCCTACAAAAAGGAAAGCGGGAAAGGATCACGGCATCCAGTTGCACTGCCTCTACAGATTACTCTTTGAGCTCCTCGCCAATCTGATGGCGAGAGTGTCATCAACGTTGTGTTGCATCCTTTCTTTTCTTTCTCTTCTTCTCTTTTTTTTATTGTGGTGTTCCTTCTCGCTTTTTGTTTGCTCTCCAGAGTTCACGCTGATCAGAATCACGGTTTTATCTGACTAACCTTCGAAACATCCCTTGAAAAGAACAAGCACCACCACCCCTCTTTCTTTCTCTCGCTTCTTGCGGGAGAGGGAACATGAAGAAACGACGGCAAGAGCACATGGTCCTGCAGCTTTGCTTGGGTGTTTAGCTTTGTCTACTTTCCTTTGTGTGTGCGAGAGTGTCTCACTCGATTTATCAGACTCGTCTGATCGCGTGATCAAACGAACACCCAGTCGTCCGCTCTCTCTCCCTCTCGAGGAGTTTTTGGTTTCGGTTCGGCTCTGCACTGGCGTCGCTCACACTTGCTCTCACGCCTCCTCCTATTCTTTCCTCTCCTCTTTTTCTTTCGTTCATTGATTCTTCGGACCTTTTAGAAATCACAACGATAGCGTAGTTTTTTTTTCTTATCCTTGTTTGGTTGTTTGTGTGGTTGTGTTCTTATACACATCAGCCAGTGGGCTTTCTCCTTGAGTGCTTGTCTTTTGTTTGTTTGTTTACTGTCTGTCTTTGCTTGTCGCCCGCTGTTGTCTTGCGCGGTCGCGTTTACTGGTCGGCATATCCACACATAATCCGAAGTAGCCATGGCGACCTTGCCGCGTTTGAACCTGGACAGCATCACCCCGATCACGCCCGAGGTGATGTCGCGCCAGGCCACCATCAACGTCGGCACCATTGGCCACGTCGCGCACGGCAAGTCCACCGTCGTCAAGGCGCTCACCGGCGTCAAGACGCAGAAGCATCAGCGCGAGGCCGTCCTCAACATTACCATCCACATTGGTTACGCCAACGCCAAGGTCTTCCAGTGCTCCGCCTGCCCCCGCCCCGCCTGCTACCACTCCTTCGCGTCGTCGCAGGCCGAGGACACGCCGTGCCCCACGTGCGGCGAGACCATGAAGCTGCTGCGCCACTTCTCCTTCGTCGACTGCCCCGGTCACGACGTGCTCATGGCCACCATGCTGAACGGCGCCGCCATCATGGACGCCGCGCTGCTGCTCATCGCCGCCACCGAGTCCTTCCCGCAGAGTCAGACCCTTGAGCACCTGGCAGCCGTTGAAATGATGGGGGTGCGCCACGTCATTGTCCTACAGAACAAGATCGATCTGGTCAGCGCCGTCGAAGCCACCGCGCAGGCGGAGAAGATTCGCCACTACCTGCGCGTCAACACGGCGTACGGTCGCGCGCCGATTATCCCGACGTTCGCCAACGGTGGCGGCAACATGGACTACGTGCTCGAGTATCTCTGCCACATCCCGCTCGCGCCATCCGTGTTCGCCAAGTCGAGCGGGGTCGCTATTCCGCCGGTGCCGGCGCCGTCGCACTCGCTCAGCCCGTCGCCGTCACGCGCGCGGTCGGGTGGGCGGCGCACGGCACGCACGCCGTCCTCCCCCGCCTCGTCGCCGTCCGAGGAGGCCTCTGCCGCGCCATCGCCAAGGAGCAGCACCACCGCCAACAGCGGCTCGCAGACGGAGCCAGCAGCAGCAGCAGCAGCACCGCCGCTAGCCGCTTCTCCCTCCGCGTCCTCCTCCTCGTCCTCCTGCGTGCCGGCATCCGCACCAACTGTCGCACCTGACGGCGCCGTTGCGGATCTCCCGGCCACGCTGAGTGTGCTGCGCTCATTCGATGTCTCCCTGCCCGGCAGCACGTCCGAGCTGCTCGGTGGCGTGATCGGTGGCACGCTCAACTCGGGTGTGCTGTGCGTTGGGGATGAGATCGAGATTCTGCCGGGCCTCCTGTGCCTTGACCCGGGTCGTCGACGAGCGAACATGGCGGCGCGCGTGAGCTTCCACGACGGCGGCACCGGCAGCAGCAACAGCAGCAGCCCCTCCGCCGCCGTCGCGGCAGCTGCCGCCGCGCTGTCCGAGGCCGACTACACCTTGACCCGACGTAACGTGATCGGCGGACGTGTGCTGTCGTATCTGTCGTCTCCCCCACCAGGCGCGCTCTACAGCGTGCCCCTCCGCGCCGTTGTGCGCACGATCCGCACGGAGCACAACGCGCTGAGCTTCGCCGTGCCCGGTGGCCTCATCGCCGTCGGGACCTCACTGGACCCGAGTCTGGCGCGTCAGAACAAGCTGCGCGGTCACGTCGTGCGCGTCGTGGCGAGTCGTCGTGCGGACCTGTTCACCATCGATCGTCCAATCCCACCCGCAGGCGCCGCGCTGGACGACGTCGCTGCCGGGCCGCACGTCTTCGTCGAGCTCGACATTCAGTTCTTCCTGCTGAAGGAGCTGCTCGGGGTCCGCGTGACGCGACGACGCGATCCCGCCAGCGAAGGCGAGCGGCGCGGTCACCACCGCGACCACCTCGCGCACTCGCGCATCCGCATCGCACCGCTCCACACGCAGGAGAGCATCATCATCAGCGTGGGCACGCTCTCCAGCGCGGCGACGGTCCTGCGCACCGCGCGAAGTGCGGGTCGTGCCGTGTGCCGGCTGGAGAACCCCATGTGCGGGCGCGTGGGGGATCGACTGGTGCTCGCGCGGTACGTGGACGGGAAGATGCGTGTCATTGGCTGGGGAACCATCAAGCGTGGGTTGCCACTCGCCGTCCTCAGAGATGAGCAGACGTGATCAACAAAACAACACGGCGATGAGCGAAGAAGGAGTGGCAGAAGTGTCACCCGCCTCCCCTCCGCGTGCTGTCTCTCGCGGTTTCTGGGGCCTTTCTTTCTTTTCCCCCTCGTCCCTCCTTTATGTCTTCTTTATTCACCATTTATCCATGTTTGCACAGAGTTACCGCTTCATTTGTTGCCTCACAAGACAGAAACAACGCAATCAGAAATCAAAAAAAAATCAAAAGAATGTGGTGCACGCAGCGGCTTCAGACTGTGCAGTCTGTTGATGCCACCACGTCTGCGCGCCAAGATGTCGTGGATGTCTGCTATGGTTTTCAGTTGGGCCGATGCACAGCGCGTCGTTCGCTAAGCACACAATCAGACGAAGAGGATTTGCTTCCGAGCGAGTGTTGCACGTACGCTCTCGTCACCACCATTTTTTTTTCTCTTACCTCTCCCTCTCTCTCTCTCTCCGCCACTGTACGTTCTCACTTGCAAAACACAACGTGTCATTTCACTTTTGTCTGTGTGTTTTTTTTTGCATTCGACATTCGAGAGCGAACCCATTAGGATTCCGAACTGTAGCAACTCAGTTTAAAAAGAGATACAAAAAAAACTCATTATTTCATCAACAGCATCACCATGGCGGAAGCGGATATTGCGGACTTCGAGCCTGTTGACAACAGCACCGTTGTTGACCAGGGCCTTCTGGAGCAGAACCTGTCCAAGCTGAACATCGACAGCATCACCCCGATCACACCCGAGGTGATGTCGCGCCAGGCCACCATCAACGTCGGCACCATTGGCCACGTCGCGCACGGCAAGTCCACCGTCGTCAAGGCGCTCACCGGCGTCAAGACGCAGAAGCATCAGCGCGAGGCCGTCCTCAACATTACCATCCACATTGGTTACGCCAACGCCAAGGTCTTCCAGTGCTCCGCCTGCCCCCGCCCCGCCTGCTACCACTCCTTCGCGTCGTCGCAGGCCGAGGACACGCCGTGCCCCACGTGCGGCGAGACCATGAAGCTGCTGCGCCACTTCTCCTTCGTCGACTGCCCCGGTCACGACGTGCTCATGGCCACCATGCTGAACGGCGCCGCCATCATGGACGCCGCGCTGCTGCTCATCGCCGCAAACGAGTCCTTCCCGCAGAGCCAAACACTTGAGCACATGCGTGCGGTGGAGATCATGCGCATGCGTAACCTCGTAGTGCTGCAGAACAAGATCGACCTCGTCAGCGAGGTGTCGGCGCAGGATCAGTACGTCCAGATCCGCGATCGCATGAACAGCATGGCCCTGTCTGTCCCCATCATCCCCATCTCCGCCCAGCAGCGCCGTAACATTGACTACCTGCTCGAGTACCTTGTGCACCTTCCGCTGCCCACGCGCCAGCTGCGCTGCCCCAGCCGCCTCACGGTCGTGCGCTCCTTCGATATCAACCGCCCCGGTGCGAGCGAGATCGACACGCTGAAGGGTGGCGTGGCCGGCGGCACCGTCATCCAGGGCATCATCCAGATGGGCCAGACGGTCGAGATCCGCCCGGGTCGCCACATGACCCGCTCCTACGCCGCCCCGGGCGAGTCGCGCTTCACGTACCGCCCTCTGCGCACCCGCATCGCTTCGCTCATGGCGGAGAACAACGTGCTGCAGTACGCCGTGCCCGGTGGCCTCATCGCCGTCGGCACCACGCTCGACCCCACGCTGACGCGCCAGAACAAGATGGTCGGCAACATTGTTGGTGACGAGGGCTCGCTGCCTGAGGTGTACTGTGAGATGGAGCTGCAGTACACGCTGTACGACGAGATGGTCGGTAGCAAGGACAGCGCCCGCGACGGCAAGAAGGCCTCCAGCAAGCGTGTCCAGAAGCTGAACCAGGATGAGCTGCTCCAGATTAATATCGGCTCGCTGAACACGGGTGCGACGGTGGCGGCGCTCCTCAAGACGCGTGACCGCGCCGATGTCGTGAAGCTGGCCTTGGAGTCGCCGGTGTGCTGCTCCCCTGGCGAGCACGTTGCGATCTCCCGCCGTGTTGAGGGTAGCTTCCGTTTGATCGGCCGTGGCGAGATCCGCCGTGGTGTGGCCATGGAGCAGAGCTAGTACGTGTTTGTGTTCGAGCTTCTTGTTGCGATGGTGGTTTTGTGTTTTACAAGTGTTTCTAAAGAAGAAGAAGAAGAAAAAGAAAAAGAATGCAAAGAACATGAAACGGTGCCATTCGTTTTCTTTTTATTTGTGTTTGTTTTGTCTGTTTGCTTTTGTCTCCTCCTCGTGTGATTGTGCGCGAGAAGGAATATGGTAGTTGTGTCTTTTCTTTTTTTGTTTTGTTTTTTAAGAAACCAAACAAGGAGAGTAGAAGAAAAAGAGGAAACGAAAAGAAAAATGGCTCAGGTCCTCTACGCACAACAATGAAGCCACGTTAAACAAAAAGAATCGATCTCTCGTGCGCCGGCTGTAGTTGTGTGAGGTTGTGAAAGTGGAGGACTGCATTTTTGTTGTTGATTTCTTTTTGCCTGTGTGTCTCTGCGTCTCTTTGTTTGGATTGTTTTTGTTGTGTGAGACTTTTTTTGTTTGAGGGCGTCTCTAAGGAGTTTTAACTGTAACTGTCCGTCTTTCTTAACACAAACAAATAGTAAAAAAAAGAAAACGAACGTGTCGTGGTTGTCATCGCGGAAACAGAAGTGCGCGAGCTGTGCGAACGGATGCGCTTGTCATCCTTCCCTGTCGTCATTCAGCCGACTCAGTCGCAGTCTGTTTCGCGTGTGTGAGCGGTGTACCTTCGAGTGCGTGCTGAACGGAAATGACGCACACCAGGTAACGGTGCTCCGAGCTGCGAAGATGTCTTTTAAAACAAGACTCTCCAGCTGGCGCGCCAGCACTCACAGGGGCAAGCAAATGAAAGGAAAAGCTCGATCGGACGCTGTGCTCCTTTTCTTGATGGTCAACACGAAACCTTTTGGCACATGTGCATTCAGCCTTCACACACACACATATATATATCCTTTCATCATCTCTCTCTTCTCTTCACTATCCCTCAATATCCTTCTCTCTCTGTCTCTTTGGCTCAAGTTGGTGGACAGAAACACACGAACACACGCCACAAACGTGTTTTTCTTCTTCTCTCTTTCTTTTTGTATAAGAGCCCAGTTTTTTTCTTGTTCATTATGTTTTTCTCGTACGTTGTTCGCGACGTGGTGGAGATCGAGCCTGTCTACTTCCCTGCCTCGTTGCGAAAGCAGGCAGAGGGCAGTGAAGGCATGCCCACCTCGAACGGACCAGCAGCAGCGGCAGCAGTGCCAGCTCTCGCGTCCTCCTCCACCTCACCGTCCGCCCCTTCCGCGTACACACTTTCGCTCGAGGAAACCGTGCAGCACCGCATCACCGAAATGTACGTGGGCAAAGTGCTGCCCGGCAAGGGACTGTGCGTCGCCCTTGTCGATGTCCTGAGCTACACGGACAGCGAGATCAAAGGGCCATCGGGAGCGGCGTGGCTGACGGCGACCTTCTCGCTGTGCGTGTTCGGCCCACGCCCTGGCGCACGCATGCGCGCGAGTATTGTGGACCAGCATGAGACGGGGCTGTTTCTCACGGTGGACTTCTTCTCCGCCTTCCCGTTCTTTGTGCCCGCCTCTGAGCTCATTCCCGGCTCCGTGTTCGACACGACCGCACGGCGGTGGTGTATGCCCGTCGAATCGGAGGATGGCGCGCAGTCCGTGAACGACTACGGGCTAGACGAGGAGGTGGTGGTCAAGGTGGTGCGCTGTGTCGTGCGTCTCGAGAGCGAGGTGCGGGCGAGTGCGGAGGAGGGGCGGCCGGTGCCGCTCATGGAACTGGTCGGCAGCTTCGTGGGGGACGGCTTGGGACCAGTCGCGTGGTTCGACGACGCGCAGGACGACAACGCAGCGCAGAATGAAGAGTCAGCATAGAGTGTGGCTGCGACAAAATAATCTCCCGCAATGGCCACAACTCTCTCTTTCATCGCGCAGCTCTTCTCTTCTTCTTGTTTGGTGCGAGGTTTCTTTCTTGGTGTGTATGTTTTTCTTTCTTGGATCGATTAACCGTCCTGTTCCCGCTTCTCTTGTTTCGAATGGAACACATTTAAGCACTCACAGAAGGCAAAAAAAAAAAAAGAAACGTGGTGAATGTGTTCACAACACCAAGAAAGAGTTGGTCTGGTCTGAGTCTCGCACTGTCTGGCACCATCTTCTGACTCACCGTCAACGCCCGGAAGAGAATCAAATGCTGTATTTCACTCCTCCGGGCGGAAGGTACTTCTTCCTCCGAGTGCTTGTCTGCGTGAACAACTCAAACAGCAGACGAAGAGCTGGTGTCGCATCTTTCCCCATCTTCTTTTTCACATATCGGTCAGTTCACTGTTTGTCTTGTGAGGAGAACACGCTCCCCTCAACTATTCACTTGACTCTCTCTCTCTCCCTTTCTTTCTCCCTCACTCGAGCAATACGCACCTCCCTATTTCATCAATACATAAGCTCAAGCACAGAGTCAAGCTACACACATCCAAGTAGAGTGAGAAGAGAAGGAGCAGCTCCCCCCCCCCTTCCCTTCCCCAGCTTCTGTTTCTCTTGCACTTCTCTCGGGCCCACCGCATTTTTTTTCCTTACCATTTCCAAGTTTGTTTGTTTCACATTTTTCCTTTCGCTCGCAAACGGTGTTTGCTACACAAACATACACTTCCCCAATTCTCCCTCTCTCTCTGCCTCAGTTTCTCTGACTCGCGAACAGGATGGCCTCTGCCGCGCCTAATGTTATCGTCTCGCCCGAGAAGTTCAACCTTGTGCAGGGTGTCAACGAAGATTGCACAATTGAGCTGACCAACGTGGGCTTTGAGGCCGTGCTGTACCGTCTGCTGACGACCTCGCCGATGCGCTACGTGGTGCGTCACACCAAGGGCGTCATTCGCGGCAACTCGTCCGTGAAGGTCACCATCGCGCTGAGCCGCAAGAACATCCTCGACGGCCGCACCAGCTCATCGACGAAGGGTGACGCGACGGTGCTGACCGATCACTTCCGCCTTGAGTACGCCACGATGGGCGAGAAGGACGTTGTCGAGCCCCACGCCGCGAACGTGCCGCAGCTCATCAAGGACAAGAAGGCGCAGGACAAGAGCAAGGTGGTCGTCAAGTCGGTCATGTGCACGCTGCAGCTGGACGAGAACACGGCGGCGTCGCTCACGGGCAGTCAGCCGGGCAGCGACGGCAACGCGGCGGCGGCGGCAGCGCGTGGCAAGGCCGCGGGTCTCGAGCAGACGACCTTGGAGGAAAAAAACCGGCGCAGGGAGGTCGAGGCCGCGGTGCAGCAGCAGCGCGGCACGAACAGCAAGGCGGGCAGCATGCAGAGCGGCAAGCCGAACAAGATGACGCTGTACGCGATCATCGCGGTCGCAGTGCTCTCCACACTCGTCCTGTGGTGGATGATCGAGTAAAGCAGCGTGTGATGGAGTACCTCGATGGCCTGCCCGAGCAGTTCTCACCTCGCCTCGTGCCGACTGACCAGAGCGTGTCCCCCACCCACGCGGACTCACCTGGGCGACTCGCGGCCGACGACACCGCCCCGCCAACGATGATGTCCGAGGCCGATCTCTTCGACCTGTACGACGCCATCTCGGATGTGAGCAACCCCGGCGCCACCGCGGCCAGGCGCTCGCAGGTGGCGGGTGTGCCCACGCCCGTGCGCGAGAGCGTCCGTCCACGCGTCGCTGTGGGCGTCATCGTGACGGGAACCGAGCCGGCCACCGCCGCGGAGGCGCCGCGGGAGATCAAGGCGAAGACGAGGGACCCGCCAGCGAACACGCCAGAGCCAGCTGACGAGCCCGTTCGGAGCGGCAGCGCGGAGAAGACGCCCATCGTCAAGCGGAAGCCAGTGACAGCCCCTGCAGTGGCGACCAACGCAGCTGCTCCCAAACCACAGTCGCAGCCCGCACCAGCACCGGTACCGGCAGTCGTCGCGCCAGCCGTGGAGCAGCCGCTGGAGGCGCCGGTTGTCAGTGCTGAGCCGCTCCCGCCCCCACCCCCGCCGCCAGCAGCCATCGCCGCTGAAACCGTCAACGAGACCAAGGCGCACTCCGTCTCCCCCGAGCCACGTGATCCACGGCGAACGCGCCTGCACGTCGATCCCATCTCCCCTAAGCCGACCGTCAAGCCGCCGAAAGAGACACCCATCACCACCGCCACGACCCCACCCCCACCCATCCACGCACCCGTTGTGCCCCCCGCAGCAACACGGACTGAACAGGCTGAGCGCAGCCTCCTGCAAAAAACAAATGCCGAAGCCCCAACAGTCCCCACCCCTGTGGCCGCACCGAGTGCACCAACCACAACCACAACAGCACCAACAACAGCACCCGCGCCTTTGGAGAGGCCAACGAAGAAGCCAGATGTGCTCGTCGAGGCGACGCCAGCACCAGCACCAGCGCCAGAGCCAGAGCCAGCGCCGCCGCAGCCCACGGCCGTGGCGCCACTAGAAAAGCCAAAGGACAGCGCCACGGATGCGACGGCACAGCCAGAGACATCCGAAGCCGCGCCCAAGACACCCGCGTCCCGTCCCACTTCTGCCAACAAGAGCACTGCGCAGCCAGATCCTGCCGCTACGACAGCCCCCACCATCGCCATCACCACCGCGACGACGACCACGCAAGCCGCCGAAGTGGCGGTGATGCCAGACGCGAAGGAGGAGGTGGCCCCACCGCAAACAGAAGTGGAAACGACCCCACGTTCGGAGCCGGATGCCGTCCCACAGCATCACGATGAAGCACAAAAGACACCACCACGACGCACCAGTGCGGTGACGACGCCGAAACGCAAGAGCTCCGCCACGGTCACCGCGGCTGCGACGACGACCAGCATCGTCACGCGAACGCCCGTGAAGGGAGAGCCACCCGCATCATCGTCCCAGAAACCACAACCACGACAAGAACCACCACAGCCACAAACGCAGCCGGCACCGCGACAGTCGCGCGGCTTTGTGCGCGTCAGTGCGAGCTCCTCCCATGAAGAGGCACCGGCGGTGTTGAAGGTCGGCTCACACGCGGGTTCACGCCGCGCCAGTGGCACGCCGAAGGAGACGGAGCCAACGACCGCAAAGAACAACAGCAAGCCTGCGTCTCCGTCAGCCACGGCGACGTCCTCGAACGGCACGTCTGGCCACAACAGAGTCGCGGCGAAGCCAAAGGCTGGCAAGAAGCGAAAGTCGCTCACCGCAGGCACAGACGAAACGGTGCCCAGTGCCGAGGCCACCTCCTCCGCACCGCCGCGTAGTTCGTTGAATCGCAAGCCTTTACGCAAGCCCCAGGGTACCCTCGACGATGCTGCGGCCCAGGCGATGCTTGACGATCTGCTTCAGGAAACCGCGGCGGCCGTGGGTGCCAGTCCCGGCGTTGGATCGCGTGGCAAGTCGCCCGCGCTGACTGCGCCGTCCTCCGGTTCGGCCACTGTGCGCACTCCGGCGGAGGCCGAGAAGCGCCGGCAGCAGAGGCAGAAGGTGCTGGAGATGTACGACCGCAATGGGCATCGCCTTCGCGCAAAGGAGGAGGGCCCGCACCGCTCAGAGGTTCACGCGCGCACCACACCGAAGACGCCGGCCAACAAGTGACGCTTGACGCAGTCTGCGATGCCGTCGTTTGAGACGTTCGTCTCTCTTCTCTGATGTTCCTTTTAACCGTTTGTTGTTGTTGGCATTGGATTCCTTGCTCTCCCATTATTGTTGTTACTGTTATTGTTTGTTTTCATGGCCCTCCTGTGCGGGCGAACGCATAGTTCATTATACTAATAATACGCCTTGTTGTGTTGTGTTTGTTTCTATAGTTCCGCACAAGTGTCTTGTGCAGCAAATGAAGAAATCAGAAAAAATGAAAACGGAAATAAAACAAAAAAAAGAATTGTGCTTGTTGAGTGAAAAGAAAAATGATTATAGTTGTGGCGTTGATGCTTGTTGCTTTATCGGGCGTTTGTCGTGCGCGTCCGCAGAAGTGTTTTGCAGCGTTGCCAGCACACTTGTTAGATATGCACCACGACGATTCGTTGTTATTGTTGTTTTCTCAGGATTTTTTTTTGTTCCCGCGATGTGCTCGCTGTTGTTTGTTTCTCTCCTCCTTTTTTCTTTCCCCTTTCCCTGTGTTTTACTCAAGACCCCATTGCCCCCTTTAACGCTTCATTGTTTGGCCGCGCGTTTAGCCGCGGAGAAAGCACTCCTCGACGTGGTGAGAGACGACTCGTGAAGAGACGGAAGAGAGAGTTGTGGTGTCAGAGGTGTGCTAGTCCTCCCACCACGACTGTGCGAAACAGCACGGCAGACACGATGGCTAGTGTGGCAAGAGGGCAAAACCCAAAAAGCAAGAAGTAGACTTTCGAAAAAGAGAAAACCCAGCAATCCGACGTAAATGTCGAACAAAAAAAGGCCAACAACAACGAGTTATGTGCGTGTGGGGATGTGACGATTTCCATGTAACGTGCGGCTCATGCCGTGCAGCACGTCAGGCGCCTCAGCATGTCTCAATGCAGGTGTATCCGTGTGTTTTTGTACGTGGATCGAACAACACGTTGCACAAAAAAACGAAAGTTCTCTGTTTCACGACACACACACACACGTGCACACACTTTTATGCGTATCTGTGAATGACAGCACGATGTGCTGCCACCTGCTTCACGTTGACAGCACTCGTTGTTGTTCATCAGCGCAAATGACGTTTAGCCCTCCATCATTTCCTGTTGCCACTTATTGTTATTTCGTTCCGTCCCTTCCCCCTCTCCTCCCTCTATCCTGTCTCACTCTCTCTTTCATGTTTCTCTCTTCCCGGGTGTAACTATTCGTTTGTAGCTGGTGCCTCGGGTACCATCACACACAGATACATACATACACGGAGACAGACGCGTCACTCGTTGTTACTTTTCTTGCAGTGCCATCTTACACTTGCAGGTTAGGTTCCACCCCCTCCGCTCGCTTTCTCCACATATCGCATTGCGTTCTCAACTGGATTCCTTTTTTTTAACTTTTGTGTTTCGTGCTTTTTTTTCTTTACCTCGTTTTCCTTACCCATCGGACGAGTCTGTGCGCCGCGTTCAACAACACGTATTCACCATCAAAAAAAAAAACTGCAGTAAACAGCAGAAACAAAAATTATCGACGCGGTCACACTTGTGTTGCGGTGTTTCCCCTCCCCCCATTGAGACCCCATCTTCTACCACTCTCTACAACGTCAGGTTCAATGCCGCCGAAAACCACTCGCAAGCCGACCCCACCTGCGGCCGCCGCAGCGACCAACACGCCACAGGGACGCCGTGCCACGCCACCACCCGTGGTGAGCGCACACCAGGATCCGTCCTCGGTCGCACCAGCTGCGGTACCGGCCTCTCCCGTCTCTCCAGGCTCGCCCAAGCCCAGCCTGTGGGGCCGCCTGCGCAATCTCATGTTCGCCAAGGAAGACTTTGACGACGACGTCGAGTCACCCGTGTACTACCGGGCGGGGTCGCCGACAGGACGCGCCGTCGTGTACGGGCCAGAGAACATTCCACAGTGGCAGCGGCGCACGGTTCAATTTCTGGAGGGCACCAAGCTTCCGCAGTCCGTTCAGCGTGTCCTCTTTGATATCGTCGACTTCTTCACCCGCCGCCGCGTGTACCTGGTGATGGTGGTGGTGATGTTCGCCTTCCTCGCCGCGTTCTGGGCGCACATTGACGACACCGTGAACTTTGTGCGCGAGTCATTTGTGACGGAGGAGGTTGACCGGCCCGGTATCGGCTTCCTGAAGCGCTTCAACGATGGTCAGCCACTCGAGGGCAAGCATCCGGTGGTGATCATTCCAGGCTTCATCACAGGCGCGCTGGAGCTGTGGGAATCGAACCTGACGTGCCTGCAGGCCCAGAAGACCCTGTTTGGCGACTTCCGGTTGCGCATGTTCGGCCCTCAGATGATCTACCTCATCCTCAAGGACCCGTACTGCTGGATGGAGCTCTTCAGCATGAACTTCACGACGGGACTCGACCGCGACGGCATTCGCGTGCGCGCCGACACGGGCTTCAGCTCCATCGACTACTTTGTGCCGGGCTACTGGGTCTGGGCGAAGGTCCTTGTCAACCTCGGTGACATTGGCTACGACCCGCAGAGCATCACCGTGGCGACGTACGACTGGCGCATCTCGCCGCACATGGCGCACAAGCGCGATGGCTTCTTCTACAAGGTCCGCAACGACGCCAAGTTCATGTGCCAGAAGAACCGCCGTGCGGCGGTGTTCATCTCGCACAGCTACGGCACGACCATGGCACTCGCCTTCTTCAAGTGGACCGAGGAGCGTGAGCCCGGGTGGATGAACAAGTACGTCGCGTACTACGTCAACGTCGGCGGCACGACGCTGGGCCTGCCCAAGGCCTTCTCCGCGTCTCTGATGGGCGACGTGCGCGACACACTCACCATCCCCCGCTCCGTCCGCCGCATCCTCGACACCTGGGTCTCGCAAGCCGCGCGCTTCAACGTGACGCGCTCCTGGAGCTGTCTGGCGGCGATGCTGCCGATTGGGTGCGATGAGGCGTTCCCGAACCTGATGGTGCTGCCCAACGGCACGCGCCTTGGCCTGCGCGGGGCGTACAACGCGCTCCGTGAAGAGGCCGAGCTCTCCGGCCACGTCGATCTGATCCGCCACCTCGACCGCCAGCTCGCCACCGTGGACGACCTCCCCGTTCTCCCCACCGCCCCCAACACCACCGTCGTCTGCATGTACGGCGTCAACGAGCGCGCCGAGGAGGGCTACTACGTGGTGCGCGAGGAGGGTGGTCCGGCGCCGGTGTCGAACATGAGCTACAACAACGACACGACCGAGGTTTTGCACGGCGTGCAGCTCGCGAACGGCGACGGCACCGTCCCGCTCAACTCGCTCGCCTACATGTGCCGCGCGCCGAACGGGTGGCGTCAGAACGTCGGCCGCGTCGTCACGATCGAGATTGACCAGGAGAAGCTCGACAACCCGTTGAGCCTGCGCGGTGGCGGTCGCGGCGCGAACCACGTCGACATTCTCGGCAACTTCGGCATGATCGAGACCTTTCTGCGCATCGCCGGCGGTCTCGTCGATACGTACAACGAAAAGATGCGCACACAGGCGCTGGCGGATGGCAACGACGGCACCAGCGCGGTGCGTGCGGAGCCCGTCAACAAGGTTGCCAGCGACGACGTCGACGCGCCACTGCCGTCTGACCCCGACATGTCAGATGAAATGCTGGCTGGGGCCGAGTCGGTCGGCGGTGGCTCGCCCTACGCACTGGATGATCACGTGATCAGCAACATTGACGAGCTCATTGGCACGCAAATGTACAAGTGCACGCTGAAGAAGAACAAGCCGATCCAACGAAAGAACTGGCGTGAGGAGGACGACAACGAATTTATCGAGACCCAGTAAGCAAAAAAAAGAAACCACTTCTAGCGGTTGCCATTTGTTTTTTTTCTCGTTCACATTTCCCTTTTTTTTTGTTTGTCGGCGTCGTTGTTTTCTTGTGTGATCGCTTTCTTTCTATCGCGAGCCAGCATTGCTCCCTCTATCGATACAGTCAAGCGTGTGTGTGGTAGACGTTCTTCCTTTTAACGGAAAGAATCAAAACAGAAACAGAAAAACGAATCAATCACTGTCTGGAAGCACACCAGACCACGCGACGAGCACGTGGCATGCTGCGACGCCGTTCTTCCGTGTTGTTGTTGTTGTTTTTGCATCACGCTATGATATATTCCTGTGTGATGTGCGTCGACGGTTCATGTTTGCGTCGCAGGTGTAGGACGTGCAGCAACCGCAAAAAAAAAACGCGTGTGTAGCTGCTCGCACCAAAACGTCAGCGTCTGCAGCTCCGCCCCTTTCTCTCCTCACTCACACGTGACATAGAGCCACCACTTTCTCCTCCTCTTCGCCACCTCCCCTTTCTCACTCTATCACTCGCTTCTTTTTTTTTTTAGATACACTCACAGATTACGTGTTCTGTGAAAGGTGCCGCTTTCGCTTTTCTTCCTTCTTTTTTTTTCTTTCTTCTTCTCCTCACTCTCTGGGGGAAGAGCTCACAAAGGCAACGGCGTGTGTGACACACCTGACGGACCATGTTCCTGGGTGCCCTATACCCGTCCGGAGGCAATGAGCGTGGCGCCAGCACACGTCGCAAGCAAAAACAGGACGCTGTCTCCTCCGCCTCCGCCTCCGCCACACCCAATCGACCCACCGCCACTGCCACAACAGCGGCAAGGACAACTACGGCTCGCCAACCAAACGCGCCGTGCGTTGGTGTTGTGGACTGTCGCCAAGCACCAGATCCCCGCACGGGGCTCGCGCCCATTGCTCTGCTGCCGGCTCCCACCACCACCACGACGTTCTCCTCCTCAGCCCCTGGTGCAACAGCGCGTTTGAACGCCAACGGGACCGCCCCGGCTGCCAACACTGCCAATGCACGCTCGCACTCCATCGTCTCCGCCGCTGCCGTCGCCGCCGTGGGGCCGCAGAATGGCTGTGAGACTCGTGGGACCTGGCAAGACGCCGTCACCTCGCTCCCGCCCATTCACTCCCACAAAGAGAACAACACGAGTGGTCAACGCGAGCGCACAGGGACGATCGACTGGGCACGGCGCGAGGTGGATATGGAGGACCTCGAGTCGCGCCTGCAAATCGCTGCGTTGCCAGACCCCAGCGGTGCCTCCAGCGACGACGACGACGACGACGATGACACGACGAGCAGCGTGAGTGAGGACTGGTACACTGGAGAAGACCCACACGACTCCGCCGACCGCTTGCTGGGCTTTGCATCGGCTGCGAGTCCGCGCACCACGGCCTCACGCCAGCTTGTGATGGACGTGCTCGCGCCGTCTCTGGCATCCGCCGCCGCGAGCGGTGCTGGCGTCCCCAGCAACAGCAGCAAAGCACGTGGTGCCGATGCCGATGCCGCGGCGGAGGCGGTGCACCGCCACAGCCGCGCGCACCCCCTCTGGCGCTTCCAAGCGTCACTCCTGCTCTCGCGGCGCACGCGCCTGTACACGGACGTGTTCGCCCCGTACTGCCGCACGCACACACGCATGCAGCTGGTCCTGTCCAAGGCCGACTACATCTGGGATGTGCTCCTCGCCGAGGAGGGCCTGCGCGGCTCGCTGCTGCAGAGCGCCTGGGAGGAGCGCAGCCGCACGACGCACCCGCTCGTCTGGCTCATGAGTACCCGCGACGTCCGCCAGAGGCTCCCGTCCTCGTCGACGACGCCTCGCACGTCCACAGCGGCGGCGCCGCCTGCCGCGAGCCACGGTGGTGGTCTCACCCGCGTCGCCGAGTCCGCCCCGCGATGGCGCACCGGCGACGGGGCGGTGGACCGCGCCACGCTGACCTCGCCGGCCTTGGCGCGCGGTCTCACGAGCCCGACCGAGGGCCGACGCGGCACCCAGGTGCGACGCAAACGGCGGGCGAGCAACTGCTACGATGACGTCGCCGCCGGCACCTTCTCAGTGGACAGCGTGTGTCTACGGCTTCTGTCGGAGCACATGGCGCAGGCCAAGCCGAGCATCCCCGCGCTGCTGGACAATGCCTACGCGCTGCTGTCGCAGCCGCCGCTGAAGCCGCTGTACGAGGACGAGCTCAGCCGCATCCTGCACGTTCTCGCGCACGAGCTCACCCGACAGGCCGCGGTGATGGAGAAGGCTCTCGCGCGCTTGGAGCAGTTCGCGCGCGTGAAGGAAAGGCACGGCAACGCACGCACCTGGCTGCTGACGCTGCTGCGACTGTGCCAAGAGGCCGCTGAGGACACCTCACAGGACAGCACCACCACCACCACGGCGGCGGAGATGACGACGACGACGACGACGGCACCGTTCCACGCCTCGAGTCGCGAAGAAGCGCGCGAGCCGTGGGCGCCGTCGTCCGTCGCGCTGCAAGAGCCGAGTCACGACGACGTGCAGGTGTGGTACCGCCTTGTTGAGACGCTCCACACAACGGGTGTGGCCTCGCTGAAGCCCGAGCACGTGCTCGACGCGCTCGCCGCCGCGCTCTCCCCGTTCGCTGCCCCAGCGCTGCTGACGGTGCAGACGCCATCACTGGTGTACGGTACTCAGCAGGCACCGGCATCCTCTGCAGCTGGCACGTCGGGGCGGCCCACGGCACGGCCATCCCACGCGACTGCCAACCACACCGACACCACCAACACGAGTACCATGGCGATCGCTGGTGGTGGGCAGTCGCTGCCCGACGTGCGCGAGGTGGATCTTGCGCTCGCGCTCTTCTCTCTGCATGCACTGGGGGCCGACCCATCTGTGTTCGCCCAGCGCGACGTGACGTACTCGCTTCAGGAAGTCACGACACTCATTCAGTGCGCCTGCCTCTTGTGCGAGTCCCGCCGCGGCGAGGACGACAGCTACCTGGAGAGCACCGTGCGATTCGCGACCACGGTGACCACTCAGAACAACAACAGCAGCATCTGCGGAGAGGCGGCTGCACTCGGCGGCGACTCTAAGATGCGTGAGGAGGTGGGTGCGCTGCTGGAGCAGCTTTGGGAGATTGGTGTGTTTGAAGTGAGCTCGCACTTTCTGCGGCAAATGATGCGCGAGCAAGCCCCGCTCTTCCAAGACGCCCTGCGCCGCGTGCACCAAACCTACACCACAGGCAAGCCGCCTCGGCCGGAGCTGGAGGTGGCGCTGGCAGCCACGTTCCTGAAGGGCTGCTATTCGGTGCTCCCGAGTCCACCAGCTGGTGCGGCAGCAGCCAAGCGTGCGCAGGACACGGAAAAGCACAGCGGTGGTGGTGGTGGCCTGGTCCACGCGCTGCCCCAACAGACGACTGGTCCTGCCGCCACAGCGAGCGCTGCGAACGGTCCCGAGTACGGCTCCGCGCAGCGTGTGCGGCAAGAGGTCGGCCGCCGCCTGCGGAACGCGTACATCTGCAGCAACGTGCAGCGTCGCTTCTCGAACAGCTTTTACTTGACGGCTGTCTGTCACGAGTCCGTCGCTCAGCTGCGAGAGCAGGCGGTGATTGTGCTGTGGGAGCTGTTTGCCCCGCCTGCACGGCAGAGAAGCAGTCGTCGTCAGCGTAGTAGTGGTGGTTGTGGCGGGGCGACCACTGGAGATCCGAACTTCTTTCTTCTCTCGACCAGAGGGACTGACACGCAAGCCACCTCGCGCAAGGCGGCGGAGAAGAGAGAGAGCAGCGGCACTGGTGCGGCTCTGCTCATGCGCGATGGCGCCTTTTCACCGCAGCTGCGACGCGCGTCAGCCGCACTAACGCCCGGCTACCATCTCAATGACCGCGTGAACCCACTGTTGCTCCCCAACGCCCCGCCCCCGGAAGACACGCTACGCTGGCTTGAGCGCCGCGTGCAGCAGCGCAACGCCCCACGCACCACGCTGCCGCTTCCAGTCAACGGTCTCGACGACGGTGCGGAGGCGGACGACAACAACAACAACACGCGCTCTGGCCTTCCGTTGACGCAGCCACAGATGCGTGACATGAGCCAGGAGCGGCTGCAACGCGTGGAGGCACCGCTGCTCCTGTCGTCTCCCGCCGTGCGTGGTCGTGGCGGGCGTGTGCCGGCCGCATCGGAGTTGTACGACAGTGGGCTTGTGATGGATATCTTCAAGGTGCCAAACAAGTACCGGCAGCTACACGGCGCACCGGAAGTGCTGTAGCCGTCACAACTAATAAAGAAAGACAGAAAGGAAAAGCCATGGGCGGCAGTCGATTCATGTAGACTAGCTAGTGTTGGCCGCCTGACAGCGATCGTGTTACTTCACTGTTTCCTTCCTCTGCGTTTGTTTGTTTTGTTTTGCTTTTCATGTACATCACAGCTCGTCACTCGTACAGGTTTTTGCTTGTGCGTGCGGTGAGCTGTCCAGACGCTCTACTCTCGACACAAAAGTCAACTCACACAGATAGCCACAGAGTGTCTCTCCAAGGTATACGCTTTTGGCTCAGCCCTCTCCTTTCAGCTCCTGCTGCTTTCGGTCGCGTTGACTCTCTCCCCTCCTTTTCTGCTTTCTTTTTACTTGGTTTCGTGATGTGCGTCACGGTTGTTGTTGCTTTCAGCCTCAACTCGCGTGACCGCATCGCCGTCGTCCTCCAGTGACGCGTAGCACGCACCCTTTTCTCCACTTCATTCTCTCTCTCTCTCCCTGTACCACTCTTCTCGTGTGTCACGTGACAGTCACAGAAAAAGGCAACCACCATCACCATAGTGGCTCAGTCTCTCCTCCCTCTCGCCACTCCCTCCTCCCCCCCCCCCCCATCCCACACTCACACACGAGAATGCTTCGCAGTCAGTTTGAGCCGGACAGTGAGATGGACGCCGAGGGTCACGGGCACAGCGGCCACGGCAGTTTCGACATTGGCGATCGGGACTTCCCCACCACAGGCAGTAGCAGCAGCAGCAGTGGCATCGACGACGACGATGCCACGAGCACCGACAGCGAGGACGACGGGTACAGCCCACGCGACGCCAGCCACGGACGCAGCGCACAGGATGCGGAAAAGAAAAGCCGTGCCCAGCGCTTCCTCCCCAACTTCATCTACCGCCACGGCCGCACCGTCTACGGCGGCAACCCGCTCGTTCAGCAGACGTTGCCGGGCTACTTTTTGCATCCGTCGCCGTTCGTCATGATCCCCCTCTTCTTCATTCTCATGGTGCCGTTTCTCGTGCTTGGCGCGCTCATTATCGTGGACGGCGGGCGGCGCTACGAGGTGGATGTCCCGTACAGCCAGATCCACCAGTACCAGTACATCCCAACAAACGCGTCCGTCAACGTGAATGAGGGCCTGCGCACCTTCACGCTCGCCAGCACGGGCGAAACCTTTGCCCAGGGCACGCGGACGTGGGTGCGCTTTGATGTCAACAAGACGCTCAAGGCGCCCGTGTTCTTTTACTACAAGATGAGCAACTACTTCCAGAACTTCCGCGAGTTCCACGACGGTCGCAACATCAACCAGCTCGTCGGCAAAAAAAAGATCGGCTCAACCGACCTGTGCCAGCCGTACAACACGGTCGGCTACGCGGACAAGGAGGGCGATCACCTCACGATTACGTACACCCACCCCACCACTGGCGCAAACGTGTCGAGGAAGGGCAAGGACTTCACGTACAACCCGTGTGGCACGGCTGCTTGGGCCCTCTTCAACGACACCCTGCAGCTTTATCGCGTGCTCAATGCGAGTGAGAGTGCCAGCGCGGAGACGACCGGCGGGGCAACAGGCGACGTGCCTCTCGAGACGATCTGCAAGGGGAGTGCCTTCAACATCCACGGTGACCCCACCACCGACACACCCGCCACACAAGCGTGCCGCAAGAAGGGCATCAGCTGGAAGGCCGACACGAACGTGCGCTTCCACAACATGACCATCCGCGACGACTGGTGGTCGCTCTACTACCCGCACCAGACGAGCAACGACTACCTCAACAACGGCTGGTATCTGCACGAGCCTGGACACGCGCTGCCGGACCCGATGGATCTGGATCTCCAGGTGTGGATGCGGGCGTCGGTGCGCAGCACGTTTCGCAAGCTGTACCGCGTCATTGAGACGGACCTCGAGCGCGGGTCGTACATGATGCTCATTGAGGAGTTCTACGATGTCGTCTCCTTCAACGGTGTGAAGAGCTTCGTGCTGCGCGATGACAGCTGGGTTGGGCAGAAGAACACCGTGCTCGGCATCATCTTCATTGTCATTGGGTGTCTGTGCTTTGTGCTCGGCGTGGCGTTTGCGGTGGAGCTGTGTCTGCGGCGGCGCGGGAAGGATCGCCTGTCCACGCTGCCCGAGCCGAAGCGGAGCTGGTACTACTTTGATCCGCAGCGCTCCGAGTTTGAGGACTACTTCAACCTGCGCACGGAGCGATACATCCCCATCGCCGAGTTGCAGGCGCTGCGAAAGGCGCAGGGTGTTGACACGAGTGACACGTAACAGAAGCAAAAGGAAAGTCGAGTGTGAATGAACGTGTGTGTGTGATGGTGTGGTGGACAGAACAGAACAGAAAAACACTAAAAAGAGGCCAAGACAGAAATATAGCCATCAAAAGATCCACACACACATACAGAGAGAGATAGATCTGTTCGCTCTCTGTGTCACACGCCTGCCTCCTGTGTTCTCCTCTTTCCTTTCCGTCGGTCATTACTTTATTGTCCACTCCCATTTTGTTGTTTGATGCTTGATGCTTTGTTTTTTTTCTTTGTTTTTCTTCTTTGCTCCCACCTCCTTTCTTTTTTTGGATGTCTATCGATCGTATTTCTCCTTCTGTGTGTGTGTGTGTGTGCCTCGCCAAACGGTCACTGCACACAACAACAACAACAACAACAAAACTAAGAACAGCCACGCCCATGCTACGCTCGCAATGAGAAACAGAGAGGGGGAGATTCTGTGTAGTTGGTTCTCTCCAAAAAGCATTGCCAACTTGGCCGTATGTGTGGGTGTGTGAACAAGTTGAGATCTCTCTGGTTGTCTCCGCGCTCTCTCTCTCATGTTCTGTCTGCTTGTCCGCCGTCACGATCACACGCACCCTTGCTCCCTCTTCCCCATCTGTTCGGCTTTCTTCTTCTTTCTTCTTTTTTTTTTTTGCGACAGTCAATGTTTCGCTACACGCGCCGTCGCGCCGCCAGCATGTCGAGCTTCCTCGGCATCGAGGTGGAGCCGTACACGGCCAAGTCGATGTTCCTCTTCAGTTTCATTGCGGCGATCGGGTACTTGTCGGTGTACTCAGTGAAGGAAACAAAGAAGGCGGGCCCGCTGGAGCTGCCCGACGACCTGAAGCTGCAGCGGGAGCGGCGCAATGATCCACGTCGGCCACCGTGGCCGCTTCTGCATCAGCGCACGGTGCTGCTGCGCGAGGGCAAGGCGCCGCCGGAGGATGTGGCGCTCATCTGGGAGCAGTGCAAGCACTACTACCCGTACGACTGGCTGATCCCGCTGGAGCTGACCCAGGTCCTCAAGTACACGAGCGGTAGGTACCTGCAGAACTACGTGGCGGACCCGGATCAGATGCGCAAGGAGGTGATGACACAGCTTCTGGACGTCAAGTACCGCCGTGTGCAGGATCCCAACGGCACCCGTCTCAATCGTGACGTGGAGGAGATCATTAGCATGGCCATCGACGACCTCGAGAACATGGACCTGACTCCCTCCGCGCAGGCCCCACTCATCCCAACGCACACGTAAGTCAGCCAACCCACACCACGAACAAAAGAAAAAAGAGACTGCAAACAAAAAAAAACATGGGTTCCAGAAGCATTTTTAAAAGCATACAGTAGGTAGTTGACAACACGTACACACACGAACAAACAAACAAAAAAGGAAAGGTTGGGGGCTCTGTTGCTGTTTTTTTTTCCTTTTCCTTCTTCTCCCTTTCCACTCCATCACAACAAATGAACAAAAAAAACAAAAAACAAGTCAGATGCGTCCTCCATCGATCTCGCGGACGCAGAGGTTCTCGTCTCTTTCAGAGAACAAGAACGCGGGTTGAACAACACAGCCATGTCACAGATGCACACTTCACACCACAACACTTGTTCGCTCTCCCTCTTTCACTCGCTTTCCGTTCGCTCTTTCGATTTCCGACTTGCCGTCCGTTTTCTGCCGCGGTTCGAAAATACTGCCGGGAAAAAACACCCTCTTGAGCTATGACGTTGTGGCGCAATGGAAGCGCGTCGGATTCCGGATCCGAAGGTTGCGGGTTCGACCCCCGTCAGCGTTGCACTTTTTTTCCCTCACACACGTTTTTTCTGATGTGGGTGGGACAAAAAACGAAGGGGAAACCGGGAATCGGACCCGGGTTATTAGAGCCACAATCTAATGTTCTGCCACTGAACTATTTCCCCACAGACACGACCGCCACTTGGCACTGTGAGAGGGCACAAACACGGAAACGCGAGCAAAAACTCCGATACCGGGAATCGAACCCGGATCTCCTGGGTGAAAGCCAGGTGTTCTAACCGTTATACTATATCGGATTACGTGTGAAGATTGTATCGAGGTGTGGTGAGCAAGCAGTCCCACTGCGAACGTACGGTGGGTGTTCACCTCGAAGCCGCGATAGCTCAGTTGGGAGAGCGTCAGACTGAAGATCTGAAGGTCCCTGGTTCGATCCCGGGTCGCGGCATACTTTTTTGATGTGCGTTTGGAAAGGATGGAGGGGCCGGCGGGGGGAATGCGCGACACCACTCGTCCCCGCGTGCCCCGACGCCGCACGACCCCCCTCCCCCAACACCCCAACGCTACATCCCCTCCCCACACCCAACCCAAAGATGAACGACGACATCATCCGCTTCTTTTCACGGTCAACGCACTGCCGTCCCGACGTGCTTCGGCGCATCGTGGCAGACATTGACACCGCCGCCAACACACTCCATTTGTCACGGAAGGTCACAACATGGGGCGTCACGGAGCAACCAAAAATTTGCCTCTACGGCGGCTTTCCCATCACCATCTCCTCCACAGTCAAGGGTAAGAAACAAAAGCAACAGTGGCTCATTCCCATTCAAGTCTGGATCACACACCAGTACCCCATCGAGCCACCAACTGTGTATCTCGTCAGCAGCGCCATCACGGGCGACGGCGGCGACGCCACATTTCAGTCCAACGCTGTCGTCAAGGTTGTCAGCAACCACCCGCATGTCGACCTCACTGGGCTCTGCTATTGCAAAGCGCTGGCGGAATGGAAGCCAAACTCATCCTCCCTCTGCGAGGCACTAGAACAGATCGGCAGCAATCTGGAAAACTACGGCATCTGCCCCCTGTACGTGGATGAAAATCCCGACGAGAGCATTATCGCCGCGGCCGCAACAACGGCAGCAGCGTCACACACCAACACCGACGGCAAGGATGCAGACGGCAGCGGAGACGCGACAGCCGACGCCTGTGTCGCCTGCTTTGGTCCGCGCGACACAGTACTGGTGCCATGCGGTCATTATTGTCTCTGCGTGTCGTGTGCCGCAAACGTCACAACGTGCCCGATTTGCCGTACTAAAATTCAAGTGCGACAGAAAATCTTTTTCTGAATCCGACACATTTTGTACAAACTGTGTGTGACTCTCTGGTGCACATTTTTGTTGGCACTCGCGTTTTTGTTTGTCTGTTTTACTTTTTTCTTGACGGTGGTCACTCTTTTTGCGATAGTACTACATGAGTGCGCATACAAAAATGTCCAGAGATCATTCTTTTGTTTTTTTTTGCTGTTCAATTTGCTTCACCCTCGATTCTCACTAGTACAAAAATACTCAAACGCGATGACACTATAAACGCATTACGCAGCAGAGTGGACAAAGAAAAAAGAGCATGCGTGATAAATCAGCATTTCGACATATCCACGGAAAAATGAGAGATTTGTGCTGCGTGCGACGCTCCTGACTCGTCTATAATGTATATGTATATATCTACACATTTATGCCCGTGAAAAAAATAACACTACGCACATGACCTCCTCCACTACTTTCTTTTTCATACCTTTCCGCCACAATTAAATAGAGGTCCGCTCATTTGACGGCGATCGTAGTCCCACTTTTACTTCTAACTGTCGCTGAAACACGCGTAAAAATAACAGCTACATTACTACAGTTGCATGTCATAAAATACAACATTAATCGATACAGTGCCACCGTAGACGATTCGCGTGTCACGTACGTTTCACGCGTGAATCAGAACGAGTGACGTACAACTGGTTCGTAAAATACTCTGGATGTCGCAACACCACAGAACCCGGAACACAACAACTCTTGTTCGATCGACAGAGTTTAGACAGCTCTCACGATACAAACAGTACGATGTGACCCTTCACAGAAAAAAACAATAAAGAGTTGCAGTTTCGACAACAGGGACGGCGGTAAATGCGCATTTGCTCACGTTTGAATCACGCGAGTATAAAAGCACGCGAGAACGATGGACTACTCCAGCAGATTGACACATGATGATTGACTTGTAACATCACAGACTTTGAGAGTTAATGATAGCATTTTATGTCG